>JABSTB010000264.1:0-37057 GCA_013756995.1 Neonectria neomacrospora
CTCTGGGCCTCCCCTCCTGCCCTTCCACCGGCCGCTCCTTCTCCGCTACGGCCCTCCGAGATCCACCCCGCCTTCCATCTTCTGCCGACCCTTGCTCCTGCCCGGCCGTTCGTTCGCAGAGCCGCCTTCCGAGTCGGCTGATGGTGGTTCGACGTTCTCAACAACATCAAGGAACACACCCATACAGCATCATGTTTTGTTTTTTGGTGTTTTTTTTTTTTCCTATCACAGATTCGTACATGCTCGAAACGAAGCTTTCTACAATTCGTTGCTGGCTAGGTTCTTGGAAGCCAGGGTTCAAGTTCCTTCCTCGTCTCCGGACCAGAGGCTTTTGTTGGGGCAAATCCCCAGAGCGGCATTAGAAAGCAAGAGCAACCATTAACCTGCCGTATTCGTACTTGTTACGGCGTCAGAAAGCAAGTGATTCCACGCAACTTAGTCTAGCCATCCAATACATTCTTTTCATCCTCCCGAAGTTGCCGTCACTGCCACAGCAGCCAGCTCCACAAAGACGAGCTATCCCCGACGGGTGTTTTGTATAACCGTCTTGAGGGCGTGGAACAGCATGGTTTCACGCGACCGGGGCGTCATGGCTTGAAAGTCGGCAGTGCTCTCCCGAAATCGAAGTGGGGGAGAGTCTTCGTTCCGGCGTTCGGTGTTCCTATTGTTCTGATGGGAAGGCCGTGTGTTCTCCCGGAATGTCCCGCCCTGGCGGAACTGTGACGATCTGAACGAGTTGGGCCGACCATGCCATTCCTGTCGTCTAGGGTTGTTGTGGTTGTTTTTGTTGCTGCTGCTGTATCTGTTGTTCCGAGAAAACCCCCCCCTTGAGTGCTGGTTGTACCTGGGATTCCAATGCCCCCTTGAACTGCCTTTGTTGGGATGCTGAGGCGTCTCAAACGTATTCTGCTGACGTGGGCCAGTTGGTATGCTCCGAGACTCTTGGGAGACTCCCGAAGCTGACGCTGCTTCAATCCTCTCTTGTGGTCCCATGTTGTATGTTGACTCATCTTTCTTCTTGAGTGTGGGTGTGTGCTCGCCCCCGTCACGAACAGGTGACTTGACCTTCGACTCAATTGGTGTTAAGTTGAGGGAACTTGGTCCAGAAGAACCAGGCGTCGCTGAATCACAGGTTAAGCTACTGCTGAGAAGCTCGCTAAGTGGCAAGAACGAAGATGAGCTTGAAACTGACTGAGGGCTCTTAACTCTAAGAGAATCGACGTATTGCTGGGACATAGAATCGGCACGGTGTTGCTGGGAGGAAGTACTCAGTGCCACCGGTTGAGGCTCTGGGAGAGGCTCTCGGGGAGGCACTGGGAGAGACCCTGAAGCGGATTTTGAGAGAGATGTTGGGATACTTTTTGGGGGAGTCTTTGGGAGAGCTTCTTGGAGAACCTTGCGTTTCTTGGTCGGTCGAACCCTTGCCTCGTTAAGTGGGGGACTCGACTGCTTCGTCCTCTTTTCTGATTGTAAGAGGTACTTCTTCTCATAGGCATGGAGTTTCGCTAAGGTCTGAGGTGTAGTCTCCGGAGTTTCAATCGACGGCAAGACTTCTTCACTCTGGTGCTCATCAGATCCACCACCTTCATCGATGTTTTCCGGATCCAAGACGGGCTCTTTAGCCGCTTGGCTGGCCAGGTCGGACTGCAAGTGCTGGTGAATGGCTTTTCTCAAATGTGGCTGAAGGTCACCCACGAAAGACATGATGGCTTCCGTCTCCCGAATCTCGAAGGAGTTGCGGCCACCCGGTTTGATTGTGCTCTCGAGAAGCCCGACGAACTGGCTATACTCCTCAAGACTGCTGTTGCCTCCGAGCAGCTTTGGACGGGCCAGCATCTCGAGTTCCTCCCGGCGCTTCTGCAGAACCGTCTTTGTCCAATCAAAGAGCTGCGATTGCACAAATGAAAGCACTTCATCTTCCACAGCTGGCCAACTGATGGCTTGGAAACATCCTCGGTAAAGGAAGCAAACTCGCTTAGCCTAAACCCGATTCTAATTATCAATTGCTATAATAAGGTTTTGGTAAGATCTATGGGGAGGGGGGAAGCCGGTCTTCCTCAATGTCATTCGATGAGTCTTGCACATGTCGGTCACGCTGGCTTCGATGTCCTTCCAGCTCTTGAATTTGTACTTTATTTGGGGCATAGACTCGAGCTTGTCAAGGACTGCATCCCAGAAAGGCATTTCGTCGTAAGCCATTACATCTGGCAGGCCGAGATATAACTCTCGCAGACTGTAGCATACTTCAAGAATGCGTGTCTTTGCCGAAACAGAAAACTGTTCCCCTTGGACTGATTTGACCGGTTTCGGTTGAGGGTTGTTCAGAGGTGGGACATCTCCTCGTCGAGGCCGATGTGGTACATCTTCCCACTAGGCGCCATGTTAGCAAACAGGAGTTCAAGGGTTGATTTGATGTAGAGAACGAACATCTGTGATCTTAGGAAGGGATACCCTCTTGGGGGCATTCGCCTCGCTGGGGTCATGAGCTTCCATGGAAACATCTTGGGGGCTTGAAGACTCTGTAGCGGTCGCCTCTCCCTGTAGTTGAAGATTTGGCCATGTCCCCTCCTTCTGTCTTTTATCGATGTCCTTCCGCAAGCCTTTCGGGGTTTGAACAGGCATTCCGTTGCCTCGCCTCAGAGACGGGTCTCGATACTGACCTTGGGAACGGGTCAACGAATCGTCGTGAGCTCCTGTACCATTGATGAGCGGCCGTATCGGGAGCGGAGCTGAGTTCATCTGAATGACGGGTGTCTGGTTGGGGATCTGGATGAACCGGGTTATGGAACCCTTCCCGGTCTGGCTGGGAGAAACCTGAGCTCGAACTGCCGAGCTTGCATCCGCCAATTCAACAATCCTCGGGATGGAATGTTTGGTGGAGCGGTTCTTGGTAGGTGATTCTGGTGTCAGAGCAAGGGCGTCGTCAACCCACAAAAAGGCGGACAACTCTCGGCTGGGGAGGGGTGAGCTCTGAAAGTCGGAGAAGGGCCGGTGGTTGAACTCGATCGAGTCCCGTGATTTAGGCCGTTTCTTCGACTTGGGGGTTTGCATGCCGGGTGAGCAAAAGGACGTGGAGGAAAAGGGAATTGGATTTCAGATCAGACGTGGTTGTGCAGTAGTGAATAGAAAAAGGAGAAAACGTGGAGATGCGGATGCAAATGAGAAAACTCGGCGCCGGTGGCACAGCTGCACAGATCTTCCTCATATCGGTGAGTCAGTGAAGTTATTGTCAGTGCAGGCTTGCGCCCTCGAGTGGCAGACACCTGTTTGCGGCTGTCCAACTGTTTGTTTCCAACTTGGCTTGAGGTTCATCTTAGGGCAAGGTGAGAAGCCTACTTATGTAGCATTGTCATGAATACACCGGGGGAACTCAGAGCCTGTATGACACGGGCAGGTTATCATGCGAGCAGAGGTGCCCACGATCCTCATCAATTGCACCACGAGACTGCCTTCACCTGCATTCAGCAAGACAATCCCGTCGAAACATCCAACGCCGACTAGACTGGCGAGGACGTATTGCTTCCAACCGGGCCATTCCTTCTCCCCTGCAGGCGATCAACGGCAGGCTTCCTCAGCTTAAGTTCTCGGATCCTACATGGTGCCGAAGCTTCTTTAAGGAGAGGTTGTAAGTTACAGTGGGAAGTTGTTATAGGAAGTGAAGATGCGAGTGGACGGCACAAGGGGCATGATTTCTATCGGAGGTTGAGGTGCAAAGACGGGATTCCTGTTGCTGGCGCACATCGAATGGGCTTCCCCAGACCCAAACAGCGGACGTGCAGCTTTCATCTCAAATTGGAGTTGGCCTTCTCCGACAGCTGAGGACTCCTCTTGCTGATGAACGATATGGCCTCTAGGGGCAGGCGGGTTACTAGGTTTGTGACTGAACAAACCTCCATACGAGAAGTGAATAAGCCTCTATTAGCAGGTGGGTTGCTAAGCTCATGACTGAACATACCTCTATGGGCAGATATCTTGTTAGGGTGACTCGGGGTGCTCAACCACAACCTGGGCTGCGGCTGCGTTCTAGATGAGGAACCCTGGTCTCGATGCGAGTTGTTGCAATTACAGCGAAGCCGAGGTCTCTGTTGAACGTGATGATCAATATCTGAAATCTCAAGACTAGTGAATGGACTTAGCATCATGGACACCCTCACGAATACCCAGGTAATGGAAGCTGCTGACTAGCTGATTCGTGATAAACTAGGGCGCCCTACGACTCCAAGGCGCTGGGTCTCCTACTACCGGAAGCTCACAACACAAGAAAACCAGAAGCGAGACGATTTCGATATCTTCAGGGACTCTCCTTGTTGGACTTATCCTTCGTTCATCTGTTTAACACGTAGGCTGTGGCGCCGGTTACTACCTTTCTGATGTCTCTTTCCGTGACGCTCGCGCACGACACTGTATAAGAGCATTCCACACCTGCGAAGGAAGGGTCGTGCAATTCTGGATTGTTTCCTTGGGTCTGGAGCTTGCCAATGGTTTATCTCGGCCGTGGTGTTGCAAGTCGTGGTCTTGGTGAGGCCTTGGCCATAGCACACGGTCATGCTCTTACACGACAGTGAAGAATTTCGAGACACAAGTTTGAAGCTAGAAAGGGAGTATATTTAGCCAGAGATAAGAAACAAGACTAAGAGGAGGATATAATTAACAACACGGCCCAAAGATCAATATCACACCTGTGATCCGAATATTGCCATCTACAAACGCCAAGCTTCCGAAAGTACAACCGTTGCTCCGATTCTGTCTTCGAAAACAGCCTCACCAGGGAACCATCCTACCGTCGGTATCGACAACCTGCCTCAACCGCTGCGGCATGAAGTCCACCCACATGTTGACGCGCTCCTGGTCCAGCCCAGCCCAGGCCTCGCGCACCAGCCGCCGCAGCGTCTCGTCCTCCCAGTTCTTGGGCGGCTCGGCCACGGTCCACTGCTTCCGCGGCGGCCACAGCGAGTCCAGCGGGCTCAGGTCCGGGCTGTCGCCGCAGGTGAAGTAGCACCGCAGCCCGTGGTCCTCCTTCCACTGCTGCGCCAGGTTGACCTTGCTCGCGCTGCCGTGCGCGAAGGCGTCGGCGTCCTCCTCCATGACGAAGCCCTGCGTTCCGACGGCCGCCAGCCATGGCCGCACCGCCTTGTCCAGCACCCGGTCGCGGTACTCGGGCATGGTCATGACGCCCGTACCGTTGGGGCTGGTCGACTCGTCGTAGAAGACCAGCTCGCTCTTGAAGCCGTGGCCCACGGCCGCCCAGACGTGCACCCGCTTGACGTCGCGCGGCCAGGCGGCGTCGGGCAGGGCGGCGCAGGCGGCGCAGAACTTCTCGCCGGGCCGCGGCATCAGGCGCATCTTGCCGTCCAGCCCGAAGCCAAAGTGCAGCTCACTGCTGAAGCGCACGCGGCGCCAATCCTGCGGCTGCGGGTACGTGTCGAGCATGCGGCGGGCGTACTCGGCGCGCTTCTCGCGAGCCTTCTTGTGCACCCAGCAGCGCGCGCAGCCCAGGCAGCGGCGATAGCTCAGCGTGCCCATGGTGCGGTGCAGCGTGCGCGGGTTGCACTCCATCTGCACGCCAGCCTCCTTGGCGAGCCCGGCCCAGTTGAGGTTGACGGCCTCGTAGCGCGCGTCCCAGAGGATGCTCTCCATCTTGAGCTGGTCGTCATCGGAGATCTTGCTGGGCCGCCCGCGCGTCTCCTCCCACTCCGGATCGTTGCGCTTAGAGGCGGGGATGTTCAGCGCCGCATAGCCCTGCGACCGCGAGAGATCAAAGTGACGAAAGATGGCCGACTTGTTGACCGGCAGGCCTTGCGATTCGAGGTAGGAGATGGTGCCGCGGACCATGGCCTTTTTGGGCGTGTCACCATGCTTGTATCCGGAAGGCATCTTGAGCCCCTTCCTTTGCCCTTTCCCCTTCTAGAGTATTTCCCGGCTCCGGCTCCGGCTGCGTCTCCGTCTCCGTCTCCGTCTCCGTCCTCCGTCTCGGCGGGGTTCGGTGGAGAGAATGTTGGCGACGGCCGTGGTGGTTGATTCTTTTTGTCTGCTTCTGAGAGCTCTCACACCACTGTGGGAGTGGGCGGGTTGGCGGGGTTCCAGTCCGATATCAGTCACGTGACACCACTGAGGTCTTGGTTGAGTTGGGACGAGACTGAAGCGTCTGTTTCAGAGATCGATGCACAACCCGGAACCATTCATTGCCGGGGTTGCCTTATTTAGGGCTGTCCACGGGGTACAGAGTACACCCACGTATTCGTACTTTGTATACGGGGGCCGAGGCACGAGGCACAAAGAATTCGTACCAAACACCAGTAATCCCTGAAGGCACCTGGTACGTCAACGCCAAATTATGCCAAGCGTTGCCAAGTTAGCGAGGATGCCACCAGGCTGAGACACTCTCATCTCATGTTTCACGCTACTCTCGAGTTAATTGTCCTCTCAAGCCATCGTCATCTCTACGTAGCCGACGAGCTCGTAACACTCCAATCTTAAACCGGCGGCATCAGGGGACATGGCATTGTCTTCTCTCATTGACGGTTGAGTCAGAATCCAAAATTTGATTCAAAGAGGTCGTCCATCCTATCTGGATGTAATCGACGATTAAGAAGTTAAACAACATGTTCCATCTCCTCCTCGCTGTCCCATTCAAACACTCTCCCAATATTCCCAGTATGTCGCCCCTTATATCAAACGCCGAGAAATGGAGCCGCATATGTCCCCATCTATACCAAAATATACATGTCAGTCCCGACGGAGTGTAAATACTAAACCCCTATGTATCCGACGTCATTCATCCGCCGTCGTTGCTCCAAGGCAACTCGCCTAGGCCTTGCCGGCCTCCCGGACCGAGATCATAAATCGGTCCTCTGCACCGACCTCGCCAACAGATCTCGCAGACGCCACGCTAGCGTTCTGCACGGAGAGGACAGCCTTCACTTCCTCCGCTGTCTTAGTCCCGAGCAGAGTCATTTCTCTGCTAAGCAAAAAGGCCACGGCAGCGCGAACCATGAGGCCGTCGCCTTCAAAGACGTACACATCCCAAAGCCTTGCGGCCTCGTCGATCGCGAGCTGCGCAGTGAACATGCTGGTGAATATATCACCCAGGTATCTTTCCAGAGTCATCTGGTCGACATTCTTGGTGAGGTGATCGTGTAGAGTGCCGGATTTGAGCGTAAGAGTTTGCAGAACCAGGTTGCAAGCCGATGATTGGGCACCTGGGTCAGCCGCGTAGAAGGACAGCGGCAAGGGTCGGTTAAGAACGTTGGAGAGCGCAATGAACGCTGACGCGGGGTTGGGCAGGTTCAGAAGAAGCAAGGCTGCTATTGTCTAGAGGTTTGTTAGTTTCAAGTATTTCCACGGCGGATTCATTCACACTCACGTTGCAACCCGAGACGTAGCCAATGTCGCTCCGGTACATGGCATACGCGCTCAGCACGTCCACCAAGCTCTGGTTCAGCGGCCCGCTAACCTCGAAGATGCGCAGGTCCTTCCAGGTTCGCTCGGAGGCATCTTTGCGAATCTCCTGGAACCACTTGGCTTTTCTGACGTCGTCCGCATCGCCTTTGTCGTCTTTGACCCGTGCGTCCACCTCTTTTGCTCTTGCTAGCGCTGCCTCAAATGACGTTTCAGTGAGGCCTAGTTCGTTGCCAATCGCTCGCGACCACACAAATCCTCGGCTTCGTGGCGCGACACCCTTCCACCACAACTCCCTCGTTCTACGCTCTCGGATAGCCTCGGACCAACGAGGAATGACATCCCGTTCCCAGATATGCATCAGGTTGTCTGCGGTGACGTCACGGCCCTCGACCTTTGCCTTTCGGGTGGCTTCTCGGCGTTCTTCAGATCTGGCACTCGCGGCCATCATTTTCTGGTATTCCTTCAGATGCCGTCGCTCCTCGGCTGGGTCCTTGGGCGGCAGCCATGATGGCCGGGTACGGCTCAAAACAGCTTCTTTCTCCTTCGAGACGGGGAGAGGATCAATCATGATATTGGTCTTGCGGAGAGGTGGAAGCTCAGGAGTCGACTTGACTCGCTGCCTCTTATCATAGAAGTTGTCCACTGATCTCCGGCTTGCGTTCCAAGTGTTGGGACGGGCTTTCGTCTGTTGTTCCTCCATCTCGCCTGCATGCTCTTCCAGCTTTTCCGTCAAAGCCTTCGCTTCCGCATTGAGTTCTGACAAGGCGGCATTCCAGCTGTGCGCGCGAGGCTTAAGCGGGCTCCGAGGGGGGCCGTCGCTCTTCCACGCGGGAGATCGGAGTGATCCCTGGGCCTGGGCGACGGGCGGCGTTCCATTGCCGACGCTTCGGACACGTTCTTTGGGAGCCCGGTCAGGGGAGGGCGAAACGGAATGGGCTCTGCTGGGAGAACGGTCCTGTGGGGGTCGGGGGGATATGGGAACGTTGTCCAAAACCAGACCGTCAGGAATATCATCACCGTCGTCCTCGTCGCACTCACGTTCGAGGTCGGTGAATGACTTGCGATCGCGGCTCGTCTGCCAGCTGCCACGTCGCGGCTTGGCGGGAAGGCTCGGGCCCCTCGGATTGAGTGAGAGTCCTCCAGGGCTGGGGGTTCGTCGCCGCGGAAAGTGGAGGGACCCAGTGGAAGGACTCGTTAAAATCTTTGGGCGAGTGGCGGAGAGAGGCTCAGTCAGGGCGCTGAGGTTGGTGCTCCGAGGGTTAGAGGAGTAGACATTTGTCTGGATGGAGGGAAAAGGCGGGCGAGCTTTGGAAGCGGTACGTCCGGATGCGAGGGTTCGGCTAGAGGGCGTCTTGGCGGATAGGGCTCGAATGCTGGCCTCAGATGGGCTCTTGAGGGTCACGGTGTCGTTGTCGTCATCGAGACCAATGTCTTCAAAGTGGCCAACGTCGGCCAGAACGCTGCCATCATCGCTGTTAAAGGACTGGAAAGAGGAAGATTTGGAGCTCTTGGAGGCCGTCATCCCTGGGGGCGACTCGGGACTGGGGATGACGATATTGAGGTCGTGCGCGCGAATCATTGTCGCATGGCAGGAGGACAAGGGGTGCGTCGGGTGGACGAGAGGACGTTGTCGACTCGCCCGATGGTCTGGAGTCGTCGGGTCTGGAGTGGGTTTGTGTTGAAGGTGGATGTGTCTAGACGATCGCCACGGGGCAAAGTCGTCTTGCGCGTCGTCGTTGTATTTGTTCGGCGGGAGGTAAGCGGGCTATGCCGGTTCGGTGGTTGCTGCTGTTGCTGGGCTGGAGGATGGAGCTCGGGCTCGTTGATGAAGGAGTGGTTTCAAGATTGCCAGGGTTATAGACTCGGGCCCAGAATGGGTCAGGGAGGGGGATTTCCGTAATAGGAATGATATTGAAGCGAGATGAAATAGTGCTGATAGTGGTGGTAGTAGCGAGAGTAGGAAGAGAACAGGCGCAAGACGGGGACTTGATCGATCAACGACGGAGTGGTCTTGTGGGAGGTCGTCTGGAGGCCGGTTTGGAAGTTGCTAATGCTGAGGCTGGCGCGGTCGCTCTCATTGACGGTTTAGGAGAGACGGGGGGGCGCAGCAGAGACCGAGACCGAGACAGAGACACGGATGGATGCGGTTAAAGATGGGCGGGCCGGGCGTGAGTGAAGCGAGAGAATTGAGGACCCAACAAAGCGAGAGGGATTGGGATCCGATCGAGAGCAAGAGCAAGAGCAAGAGCAAGAGCGAGAGCACGAGTAAGGAAGCAAAGCACGAAATATGATTAGGTTGTAGGTCGCGAGGGGAAAACAAGGAAAAGAGGAAGTGTGAGAGTGTGATGACGATGGCAAGGAGGTAGACTGACGCCAACAGAGCCAGCAAAAACCAAGACCAAGAACCCGCCAAATCGCCAACTGGCACAGCACACCACCATCCAATTCGGTAGGTGCGCCCGCCCATCCACCCCATCCCATCTCCCATGCATCTGCCAGCGCCATCGCCGCCGCCAGCAAAAAACCGGCGACTAGCGGGCAGGAAAGGAGCGAGTGAGCGGCCCAGTCCTGACCCAGACAGGGAGGAGCCACCGTCCCAAACAGGACAAGGCGCGCAGATGTCAATCAGGCCAGGGCCGGGGTATGTACCTCCCCACCGCTTCTCCGCGGGCGAGTGACTTCCTCGTGACTTGCGCACAATTTTGCCCGCCATCCGCCGGTGGCATGGCCTTATCGGGTCAAGCCATACGCAGGGGAAGATGGAGGGGTGAGTACAGTGCATGGCCGGCAAAAGACTGTGCGACACCACACATTCCAGCGCGGTAGTCACAGTGCTATTAATAAAATACCCCTGCCGCCTGTAATCTCGGCCGCATATGCGCGGCTAATCAACCTCGACGGCGAATCACATTTCAGGGACCAAGGTCTCAGTTCAGTGCACAACTGCACTGGAGTCTTCTGTATCAGCCATGTGTTCATGGTTATTTGCCTGGTCGCCTCCTTTCTTCTACATGCAATGCAATTGTTCCACTCACTACAATGCGCATTGTCTGCTTAGCCTTGCAACCTTGCAACCTTGCAACCTTGCAACCTTGCCATCATATTTGCCTCCCTGCTGAAGCAAATTGTGTCTGACAGCAGAGCCAACTTCGTTGGTCGTGGTTCCATCCTCAGCAAATTCCCTGTCGTCATCCGCATTGTCTCATGAGACATGGCAATCACGTGTGGTTCAACCAACCACTCATCCAAAACAACAAAACAGCCGCATCCGTCAAGTACAATCATCCGCCAAGGCTGGTGCCCCCACCGCCCCGAACCCTCTCTCTGCCACTTGGGCGTCTTCGTGCATTTTTGACTCAGGCCATTCATGTAGCTGTTGCCTTGGCCGTTTTCATGGCCTCTCTTTCAAGCTTCCCGCGTAGCTTTAGCTCTCTCGTCATTGTCTCTTCAACAACCTCATCAAGCAACTTCTTCTTCTTCGTGAACAGAAGCGGGCACGATGCGGCTAGCCTAGCGTGCTTCTTGTTGAGGTCGTTCCAGAAACTGCCACATTGTCTGTCAGTACGGATGCGTCCATGTCTTCCTCCTGCTCTCATTGCTCCTACAACTGGCTCTGGGTGGGCAATAGGGGGGCTCCAGTCCGTCTTCCATTGGTATCGGCCGCACGATTTGTCCGCATCCTGATCCGCAAAGTCTTCCGCAACAGTCACCGTCATCTTGGGTTCGGCAATTGTGGGCTTGATGTCATGCTCTGAACCCCCATCTCGAACCACGGCTGGCTTGAGCTCAGGCTCGAACTTCAACTTGGCAACAGTGGTCGATTTCTGCTGGTTTCCTTTGTACTGACCTGCTGTTCTCGAGTTCTTGATGAACTTCGCGTGCTTTTGTGACATTGACGCTTCTCGCTTGATCCCGGTCTTGGAAGGGGTTTCTGTGCCGCTGGTCTCTGCACCCGTTTCGCCTGCTTCATCGGACGACATGTCGTGCGAAATTAGCTTCAATGGTGTAATGCTGCTCTCTGTCCACCCCGTCAGCGTGTAAAGCGCCTACCAACATTGTGATGCTTACTTTTGTGAATCCATCGTCCATTAGCAGGAAGAGATGGAGTGACATGGGCGCTGGTCTTGCCATGGGCGCTGGTCTTGCCATGATGACCGTTGGCTGTCCTAGAGAAATCCAGAGAAGTCGCCTTGCTCATATGCATACTCGGAGCAACGCGTTCGACTTTGAGGGCCGGGGTGTGTTCACGCAGTTCGGTCGCATTGTTGGAGGTTGATACTCCCATTGCTTGGGATTGCTCCTTGGTGTGAGTGTGCTTTCTCTTCTTGACGGGCAAAAAGTCTTGGTTTGATGAGCTCGAGATGTTTTGCTCTATGTTCCGCTTTCGAGGATTGACGGGCCATGTCTTTGGTGTTTTCAGGATACTCTTCAGACTGACTGACGAGTCACGATGACGGGGCCGGAATGGCGCCGATACTCCTTGCTCTATGTCAGACAGGTATTGCTGGCTGTACACAACACTACAAGCTCTGGTCGAGAGTGAAGCCGGGGACTCCCCCGGTCTTCCACCTCCACCGCTGACTGGAGACGTATCTCTGTGGTCAGGCAACACTCGGACGTGGTTGTCCCTTTGGGCGCCATGGCCCGTGGCGTCCTCTAGGTCAAATCCAAAGCCAGATTCTGGGCGACTCGTCGAGCCATGGGGACTTCCGCTCCAAGTCGAAGTCCGAATTTGGTAGGACGGTGGAGGCGATGATGCGTGGTTGGATCCATCGTCGGAGTCACCATCTGAGCCATGGTAGGAAAGCGGGGGCGAAAGATCAGTATAGAAGTCTTCCTCCAGCTTGACGACGCGCTCGGTCTCTTCAGGTTCAGATGTGTCTTGGCTTAGGGCGTCTCCTTCACCAGGGCCCTCGGCAGCAGAGAAGAACTCCTCGTCGTCAACATCTAATGATGGCTCGTTCTTGGCCAAGTTGAAAGCGACGGGGCGATCATCGAATTGAGATGAGCTCTCAAAGCCGTCGGAGCCAGATGCTGGTGACTTCATCTGGAGAGACGTCTTTTCGAAGGACAACTTCACCTGAGCGGAACTATCAGACTCCCCTTGGTGGTCATCTTGGATTCCGGCGATATCATAGACAGCAGCCTGATTGTTTCGCATCGACTCGTTGGCATGCTAGGCCACGACAGCAAGAGGGTTGCCAGGGTTGTGTCCGGAAACATCATCCGACGATGTATCTGAGTCTTCAGTATCAAAGCCCTCAGTCAGATCGATAACAGAGCTGGCGGTTGTGAGGTTATGCGATGGTACCTCTGCTGGTTCAGTCTTGGCAGGCGTACGGCTGGAGGAAACCTTCGGGGACCGGGCAGGCAGCTTTTTGCGTGACGCGGGCCTGGCCTTCTTGCGAGGCGGGCGGTCTTCCTCGGAATTTTCGGCATCTGCATCGCTTTCGTTGCAAGTTGTCGCGGGAGCAGAGGCGGGCGCAGGTTTGGCAGTCGAGGCTTGTTTCTTTAGAGATCGAGTGACCTTGACGATCTCGCAATCCGAATCAGCTTCCACCGGGTTCTCCCCCACTGGGTTCGTATCGCTAACAGCAACTGATGCCTTGGCTTTGCTAACTCGTTTCTTCTTGGCAGGGGTCGTCGCCGGCTGGCTTTGGGCACGTCGCTTGGGTGATGGCTGAACCTTGTCGATGAAGCAATCGGAGTCATCTGCCTTGTTTGCAGCTTGACTCGACTTGGTCAACCCAAGTTTACTTCCTTTGAGAAACTTTGCTTTGATGGCAGGCCGAGCGCTCTGTAACACAGGAGCAGAGAGGTTTGCAGAAGCAGAGCTCGAAGGGCCATGGAGTGTCTTCGCACAAGAAGTCAGTGGCGCCGCCCTGGGTTTCTTGGCAGCTGACTTCTGGACGATCGGTTGCTGGGTTGTTTGTTTCTCAACGGTTGGCTTCTTAGCGGCTGTCTTCTGGGCGCTTGGTTTCCGGGCGGCTGGCTCCTCGACAACTGGCTCCTCGGCGGCTGGTCTCTGATCAGGCTGATCAGCGGCTAGTTTCTGTGCGGCTGGCTTTTTGGCAGTTGGTTTCTCAGCGGCTGGTTTCCGAGCGACCGGCTCTTTGGGGGCTGATTTCTGAGCGGCTTGCTTCTCTTGGATGGCCGATTTCGGCTTCGCCGAGGGACGACTTGGTGATTCTGGAGCAAGTTCTCTGACGTTTTGCCGCTTGGTGTTTGTAGCCTTGGAACCAGGCGTGGCGTTCTGCTTGCGCTTCTTGGGTGGGGTTGGCTCGACTTTAACGAGCTCGCAGTCTGAACTCTCCGTCCCGGACGAAACATCAATCGCGGCGAAAGGTGAAGATCCCATGACTGGAGTGGTCGACTTCTTTGGAGTCAGCTTCTTTGCAGTCGGCTTCTGTGGAGTCTGCTTCTTTGGTGTGTTCTTGCTTGGTGTGTTTTTGCTCAGTGTTTGCTTGCTTGGTGTTTGCTTGCTTGGTGTTCGCCGAGTTGGGGTTTCCTGACTTGGGGCTCCAGCAGCTCCTCGCGATTGAGCCCGTCGAGGGGTTTCCAGGACCCGCTCGTTCGCCCTTCCAGTGCTAGCTGTCGTCTTTTTCTGTGACAAAAAAGGCGCAGAAGGTGGTGTCGAAGGAATCAAGGTCAGGGACGGGGAGTCAAGGTCGCAGGTTGGTGACTTGGCTGCTGCTTGGCTGGCACGGCGTCTTTTTTGCGGCGTAGCATTCTTCACAGCTGAACGATGGTCTCGGCCATCCTCTTTAAAAGCAGCGATTTGCTCAGACTTGCTCTTGGCTCTGTCGGTTGTGGACGAAAGATCAGGCTGAGAGCTGCGAGGTGACTTGCCCGTCGAGACGAACATTTCGGTGATCTTGCGTTGGCTCATGGCTGCAGCCTTACCGCCAACGCCTCGGCAGGCCGTCAATATGAGGTAACCTGAGAAATGACCATGTCAGTGAGGCCAGTCAAAGCCCGAATGTTGTGGGAATGCATCATACCAAGGGACGTATGCGAGGTGAATGTACGGGCAGACGAGAACACGAGCTCCGACGATTATGACCAAAGACGAGAAGACGGCAACGAAAAGCAAGCCCAAGTCTCGAAAACGAAAGAAAAAAACCGTAGAAGGGTACTTCCACATGCGGAAGGATGAAAACTTGGTGAAGGTGAGGCACAGAAGGACGATCAAGTGCGGAGATCAAGACCTCAAAAACATGAGAAGAAGGTGAAGACGGAGAGGTGAAACAGGAAAGCATGCGAAAATCAAATAGGCGCTGCTGGAGTGAACGCAGGGTTCAAACGCCGTGTTTGAGTACAAACGGCCAATAGCGGCCGAGGCGAGTGAGAGGTGAATGGAAAGTGAGAAGTTACAAGTTGTTGACGAAATTGAGCTCAGATGTTGGTTGGCCCAAGCCAAAGAAAAGCACCAGTGGCGCGAGAACAGGCAGACTACGTAGGAGAAATCACATGCAGAACGGAAATGATTTGTTTGGAACGAGGCGAGGTGCTTCTTCACGATGGTCTTTTTGCATTTCCATGCCGCCACATCTATGGTATCATTACAGATCATCATGGTCTATGCCTATCCGACACATCCTCATCAGCTACCAGAGCCTCCGCCTCACATGCGTTCCCGTCTACGAGGCGCTGCCCTGATGATATCGTCGACTCGGAGAAGAAGCTGCATGATGTTAGTCAGGTCTCACTTGCAAGCGTGGAAATTTGTCTTCTTACCTCTGCGGCTTCGCTGGCGGACGAAACGACGGCCTTCTTCAACTTGTAGCTCTCAATCACACCCATGTCCCTCATATCCGTGATGCCACCGCCGGGGGTCATCAGGTCCAGGCCGTAAGTGGTCAGCCCGTCGTAAATGGCCTTTCGCAGCCGGGCGACAAGATCACCAGAGTCCAGACCAGCGTTGTCAGCCAGAATGGTGGGCAGTTGCCTCAAAGCAATGGCGAAGCTGGACACGGCCAGCTGCTTCTTGCCCTCCACTCGGGTGGCAGCTCCCTCCACGGCCTTGGCCATAACCATCTCAGCACAGCCACCGCCAAGGGTAGTTCGGGGCTCCTTGATAGTCTGGGACAGAACAGCCAGGGCATCGTGCAAGCTTCGCTCCGCCTCGTCGAGGAGCTGTTCTGTCGCACCGCGGAGCACGATCGTGCACGCTTCTCCACCGGAAACGCCGGAGAACTTGATGAGGGTGTCCTCACCAATGATAACCTCCTCAATCAGATCGCACTGGCCCAGCTTGATCTGGTCGGGGTGGTCGAATGTCGAGGCAATCTCTCCACCCGTCACCAAGGCCAGGCGCTCAATACCATCAAAGTCGGCATGCTCGATCGACATGATGCCGGCATCGGTGAATAGCTGCTCGGGCCAGTTGTAAATCAGTTGGCGGTTAATGAAGCAGTTGATGCCGTGGGCCTTGATCTTCTCCACCTTGGCCTTCATCTTGTCCTTCTCCGCCTTCTCCAACTCTGCGAGCTTGCTCGTTGACGTGACCTTGACTCGGGCTCCAAAGATCTTGACCTTGTCGGTGTCCATGGAAGTGTTGGCCACCAGGATCTTCGCCTTCTCTAAACGCTTGGGCTGGTTCACACCGATCTTCTTGTCGAGGATGAATCCTTCGTCGAGATAGGAGTCGCTAAGCTTGCCTCCGGGCTTCTTGATAATCTGGATGTGGGTAAGGTCGGAAGACTTCAGTCGGAGCACGGCATCGCAGGCGAGCTCGGCAAACTGGTCCCGGTCCTGGGCCAGGACCTTGGAGCTGAGGGTTGTCCGTGCAATGGCGAGCAGGTCATTTCGGAACGCCTCGGGGTTCTTGCTATGGTCAACTGCCGTCTCCTCCAGTGCCTTTAACGCAGCCCTGCTGGCTATTCTGTAACCCTCGATGATGGTCTGGGGGTGGACCTTCTTGTCGACCAGCTTCTCGGCCTCTCTCAGCAGCTCGGCAGCCAGGACGGTCACGGAGGTGGTGCCGTCACCGACTTCATCGTCCTGAACCTTGGAAATGTTGACAAGAACCTTTGCGGCGGCGTTGTCGAGGGCGATGGCTTTGAGAATGGTGGCACCGTCGTTTGTTACCATGATTTCAGCGGTCGAGCTAGCACGCTGTCAAAAGGGGGGCACTGGAAACGGGACGCGGCGGGACATACGCTGACTGTAGGATCTTGTCCATTCCCTTGGGACCCAAGGTGCTCTTGACGAGGTCGCCCACGGCGATGGCGCCGACAAAGGCAGCGAGACGGGCATTCTCACCCTTCTCCTCGGTGGTGCCCTCTTCGAAAATCTGGGTTGGTTGGAAAGACTGGCGGGGTGGAAACAGACGGAAGATGTTAGCCAGTTGCTTCTTTTCCACGCTGCAACGCCAGCAAATAAAAGCTGTAGTTGTGAACAGGCTTCGCGGTGAAACGTACCATGGCGGGCGATCTAACTGCTTTACACGGCGAAGCGGTCGAGACGGAGGAGTTCTGTCGTCGGAATGCTTCAGCCTTGGGGCAAGTTGCAGCCTTTTTCTCGGAGCTCCCAGCTAGCATCAGCAAAACCATGGCCCCCCGCCAGGCCACCAACAGCCACACGTGACTTGCCCCGCGGTCGGAAAATTGCCGGCGGAGGAAGATCGCTTCTCCGTCGCGCACACTTTGTGGAAAGTGGAAAGTGAAGAACACCAAATTTGAGCTGCACCAGGTCGGATACCGCAACAACTCGAGCCTCCGCACGCCCTCCGAGAACGCTTCCTGCGGTCAACCCCTGCGCGTCTCCGAAGGCCACATCTCCCGCGCACACCGGAGCCCTCACTTCGCTTCGCCTGAGCCCGAGCCTGAGCCCTCAACCCGGCGCTTTTCGCCTGAAGAGAGAGCGGGGCATTTTTTCTGCACCCCTCCACAACCACCAAATCGCCCATCATGGCGCCCTCATTCGACCACCTGCGCGAGGCCGACCTCGACGACGACGAGTTCAACGAGGATGATATCGACATTTCCGATCTGCGAGAGCGATTCGAGGTGCAGTTGGAGCAGGGCTACGATAGCTTTGTCGTCATCGACGGCCTGCCCCAGGTCACGGAGGAACAGAAGCCCAAGCTGGTCAAGTTCTTGTTGAAGAAGCTCAACACCGTTGGAAAGACCCGCGAGGAGTTGATATACATGCCCATGGGAGACGACGGAAAGTCTCTTCGGTAAGTCATACCCGACTCCAAACTTGTCCTACGAAACCCTCTGACTTCCATGTGTCTGTCAGTTTTGCCTTTGTCGAGTACTCCTCTCCCGCTGAGGCCGCTGCCGCCACCCGCCAGTTGGACTTGGTTCCCCTCGACAAGAAGCACACCCTCCGCGTCAACAAGGTCACCGATATCGAGCGATATGGACGAGAAGGCCGAGTCGACGAGACCTACCAGCCCCCTCACATTGACGAGTTCACCGACAAGGAGCACCTGCGATGGTGGCTCAAGGATCCCGCGGAGCGTGGTCGAGACCAGTTTGTCATGTACCGAGGAGACAATGTCGGCATCTACTGGAACAACGAGAAGGATCAGCCCGAGAGCGTGATCGAACGCATGCACTGGACCGAGACCTTCGTCCAGTGGTCCCCCCTCGGCACCTACCTGACCTCCGTCCACGCCCAGGGTGTCCAGCTCTGGGGTGGCTCCTCGTGGGCGCGACAGGCTCGATTCGCCCACCCCTTCGTCAACCTCGTCGCCTTTTCTCCCAGTGAGAAGTACCTCGTCACCTGGTCTAACAGGCCAATCTCGATCCCCGAAGAGGGTCACCCTTCTCTGTCGATTGACGATGATGGCAAGAACTATGTCATCTGGGATATTCCTACTGGCGCCCCCATTCGATCCTTTGCCAACCTCGAACTCCCCAAGGCTGAGGAGGGCAAGCCCCCGCCCAAGCTGCAGTGGCCTGCCTTCAAGTGGTCCGCTGATGAGAACTACGTCGCTCGGCTGTCACAGGGCACCTCCATCTCCGTCTACGAGCTCCCCCGCATGAACCTGCTTGACAAGACCTCAATCAAGATTGAGGGCGTCATGGACTTTGACTGGGCGCCCGCCACCCCCAGCCGGGAGGGCATCAAGGAATACGAGCAACTCTTTTGCTACTGGACTCCCGAGATTGGCAGCAACCCCGCCAAGGTCGGATTAATGAGCATCCCCTCAAAACAAGTCATCAGGTCTCTCAACCTCTTCAGTGTTAGCGACGCTAAGCTACACTGGCAATCCGAGGCCGCCTACCTCTGTGTCAAGGTCGACCGTCATTCCAAGTCCAAGAAGTCTCAGGCCACCACTCTGGAGATTTTCCGTGTCAAGGAGAAGGGTGTCCCCGTCGAAGTTGTCGACACCATCAAGGACACTGTCATCAACTTCGCCTGGGAGCCCAAGGGCGACCGATTCGCCATCATCACCACCACCGAGCCCGTTGGCATCACCGCTGTGCCCCCCAAGACTTCTGTGTCATTCTTCTGTCCCGAGAAGGCCAAGGGAAACCAGGTCGGCAACTTCAAGCACCTCCGAACCCTGGACAAGAAGAACAGCAACGCCATCTACTGGTCTCCTCGAGGCCGGTTTGTGGTAATTGCCACCATCCACAACCAGCAGAGCTCAGACCTCGACTTCTTCGACCTTGACTTCGAAGGCGAGAAGCCCGAGTCCGACAAGGATCTCACCGCAAACCTTCAGCTCATGAACGTCGCTGATCACTACGGTGTAACGGATGTTGAGTGGGATCCCTCTGGTCGATTTGTCGCCACTTGGGCCTCCGCCTGGAAGCACTCGGTAAGATAAACAAGTGACTCTCGGTTCGATTTTCTCATGCTAACACCTCGACAGATGGAGAATGGATACCACATCTACGATTTCCGGGGCGAGGCTCTGCGAGAGGAGCCCATGGAAAAGTTCAAGCAGTTCCAATGGCGCCCTCGGCCCGCCTCACTGCTCAGCAAGGATGAGCAGAAGCAGATCCGCAAGAACCTCAGAGAGTACAGCCGTGTCTTTGAGCAAGAGGATGCCGACCGTGGCGCCTCGGCCGACTTGGCAGTCGTGGAGGCCCGTCGTCGCATGCTCGAGGAGTGGTGTTCGTGGCGCGCAAACGTCGAGGAGGAATCGTTGGAGGAGCGTGAGGCCCTTGGTCTTCCGGAGGACCCCCACGCTGCTCTTCTAGAGGCTAAGACGAAGGCGATCCAGGGATCCAGCACAGAAGAGGACAGGGTGATTGAGGAGATTGTGGAAGAGGTCCTGGAGGAGAACGAAGAGGTTATCGTTTAGACGGCTTCTCTCTTTCCTTGCATTTGTAAGGAGTGATTCGCTTGTACTGGTAGAAAATTGGTCAGGGCGAGGGGTCACATAATGAAATTCTTCTACATATCATGCAGGACAGGCATCGGTTCTAGTTTGGTCGAAAAGCAAATTTTTTTCGCGTAACGGTTCATGAACATGTATTCTCTTAAATATCCGAATGAGCTGGTGTTCTGTGCTGCTGGGCCCTCTACCATGTCTCACAACTGGTGCAAATTTTTCAGCGGCGGTCGTTAACAGTTTACACAGTTCGATCTTGTCAGGATGAAACACTTTTGAATCCCTCGCGATATGTTCAAGCCCTGGATATTTCAAGCCCCGTGTTTGACGGCTTCGTTAGTTATCTCAAGCTATGAAAGTACATTCCGTCGTGGTATAATTCTGCGACAAAATCCAACCGTCCCATTCCCGAAAAGCTCAACAGATGATTATTTCTCTTATAAACTACTTGTCTTTGTTGTTACCTGACCGGTCTTGTAATCGGTCGAGTCTCGTGACGCATTACCGCTGGCACTTGAATACGTCTGGCTAACATCCATAGTTCGGATGATTCCGTTGTAAGTCATGATCTCCTCCTCAGAACCCGTTGGCGAGTCGCTTCGAATCTCGGTGTGATGGCGCGAGCCCCGTATATCCTTGAGACCGATGACATCGGCCGTGCGAGGAGCAGTGCGCGAGTTGGCGCCGTAGTACACGTTTCCGCTCGTGTTGTACTTGCCCTTGGCAGTGCTTCCGAAGAGCCGTGGGAACCAGTTTCGGACCAGGTATCGCAGCGCAGGGACGGAGGCGGAGATGATGGCTAGGTTGACTTCGATGGTCGAGTAGACGATGGTGATGGAGTAGTGGAAGTCCATGGATCCTCCCGGCGCGTAGTAGATTTTCATGATCTCAACAAGGCGGACGATAGAGACGACAACAACACTGTAAATCAATGCCCCGTCAGTAACCACGAACATATCTCACAAGTTCGGGTGGACACATACACAAGACCAACCATGAAAACGCCGATAAGGGCCACTTTAGTTCCTATGGGCATTTTCAAGCCGAGGAAGATCCAGAATGGGATGCCCAAGACCAGGAAGTCGGTCAACAGAACCAAGAAACTGGAGATGACGTGGAACTCCTTCGCGATACAAACGGCATTTTCCTTGGCCGCCAGGTTCCAGTTTGCCTCGATGGGCAGGCACTGAAGCAGAGCGACGAAGAAGACGGCCACGGCGTGGGCGGCGTTGAAGGCGTTCAGGGCGTGGATGCTGTATCGGACGCCCTGCTTCTGGCCGCCGAGGCGGAAGAGGAACACCAGGACCGAGGCCTTAACGAGGGCCAGGATGGGGTTGTAGACCATCTGGGCGAAGTAAAACCACCAGAGCGCCGCCGTTGGGTCGTAGTCCTCGGGGACGTCGAGATCGTGAAAACCGACATACGAGAGCCTCACATCTTGAAGAGGTCAGTTTCAGGGATAACTACCTCGAGGAGTTGGCTCGGGGCCAGAAGGGCTGGACATACACATGTAGGTCGGTACCATCATCAACAACGCCAACACCTGGTCACGATGTTAGTTCTCACAGACCATGGCAGCTGTCGATCTTGTCACGTACCGTTGCAAGGGCACAGAGGTAATCGTCTGCGATGGTCGTCGATCAGTTTCCTGCAGTTCCATGGGGTCCTGGAAGAAATCTTCACTCACCGATTCCCCACTGGTGAGTCTTGATTCTGCCATATCCGCGCAAGACGAAAATGACCAAAGACAGGATGGGGAAGAAGAAGGTCAGAGCGACAACGGCCTGCTGGCGAGGCGTGGACGGCAGCTCCGTCACATCGCCGTGGGCGGGAATCCGAGCCTCAAGCACCGACTCCATCAAGCAAAAGCCGCCAAGAGACGCTCTGGGTTTGTCTCGAGAAGAGGGCTTGTGGGAGACAAGGGCCGGGTCGCGGAGGGAGGGACTGCTCGATAGTTGTAGAAACCAACCCACGACTCACGAGGAAATCTCCATCAAGAGGCCAAAAACGATTTACTTGGAAGAGGAAAATGCTTCAAGGCCCATCTACTTGAGTAACTTTGTCCGGCCTCCTTGTTTCGTCGCACCTACAGTTACAGTAGGGCTACGGACTGACACCAGCCTAATTGGGCATACGTAAGATTTTCCTTCTAGCAGCAAGATGAACTGCTGCAAGAGCGAGAGTAAAAGCAACCCAAATTCCCTAGCCGGGTGGCTTCAGCTTTCAGCTCGAGAAAGACGACATGGCTTTGCGAGTAACTAGTAGGGCTACACGCTTCGCAGCCGGAGTTGGGGAGGGCTGGTTCCGGATCATCCTGGTTTGAGAGATGGTTCAAGGACAGGGAGAGCAGAGAACCACGGCGATGGGATTGAAGGGATTATTTCTCCGCGCACGAAGTAGTAGCACTTGATCGGTTACGCTGTTTGGGCAGTGATCGGCCTCGCTGTCGCACTAGATGAAGCCGTCAAATCTCGCGGTGCATGCATGAAGGAATCACAACACCCGGATGAGAAGGTGTGCGTGAGCTTGGCCGAGATACCACATACTCCCACGTGGATATTCTCCCCAACGAACTCCTCGATATGCATTGCTTCTTCCCGAAGGATCTTACATGTCCCCGATGATAGGAGTGTGACACGCGGACAGACGACGTGTCATGCTTCTAGAATGCAGTGCAGGTACGCTTCTCGAGCGCAGTGTCATGCATTGATTGCATTCAACCAACAGCATCAGGAAAACATAGTTACACTCAAGTCACAGAAAGGAAGTCGGCCCGCCACAACCCCTTTCATTTGATGCCCCGCGAAGGGCTTAGGGCGGTAAGACGAGGCCGTTGGGGGTGTGTTCCGCGGAATCCTCTTCACGCTGGGGTCGTTCGTTCTGCCTGTAAACGAAGGAAGTAGACGAGGAATATGCCGCACCAATACCGCGAGTGCCGCACCTCGTGGGACGTGTGTGTTGCGGAGCCGGAAGGGGGGCGGCACTTCTTCGTAGACTACATAGTACTTGATCGTCCTCGGAACAGTGCCGTGAACTGATTATCCCGGGATGGGAGCTGAGATGGCAGCGGGCGCCTCCTCGTCATGTCTAGCTTGGCTGAGATGATGAGTGGTCGGGTTGGCGAGTAGCTGAGTTCGGTATCTCGTCTCAGCGTCCGTCCATCCCGCGCGCCGCTCCCGTCGTCTCCCACACACTAGCGGAATGCCGCGCCGTCGTTCATCGTCCACCTAAAACCGCGAGTCTAAAAGTAGTGCGTAGGGCTCCTATTGATCCAGCGGAGTCCCCAGAGGGGCCACCCGCTGCCTAGAACAAGGGATCCTTAGTTAGGCATCTTAGCACTTAGCAACCCGGGTGCCGACCTTTGTGAGGAGTCAAGACGGCATGGAAATCCATGAATGCCCCGTCGCACTAGGGACCGCCGGCTTCGAGATAAACCCTGGTCCGCTAGGGTTACGCTACTCTGTCCATCCCCCTCACTGGATGGATCCAGGAAAGCTGACATGGTTGGGCTAACTTTACCTCGACGACCAACGACTGCTACCTTGCTGCTGACTGTGACTGGACGTGCAATATATTGGCATCCACACGCTTTCTGCTGAGGCTGCCATGGCCAGCCCTCCCGGTCGGTAGATTCTCACTCGCGACCCTTGTTAATCAGAAGTAGGTTTGGAAGCGTAGTTGTCTTCCATGTCAGTTGTCTTGTTCTTCCATGGGGGTGGCTTTCTTAGCCGAAGTCTAAGCTGAGGATCTCCACGGCAGTTGTCATTTTAGGCGTTCGTGTCTTAATATCACACCACCAACGAAAAATCAACCTCGCCATGTTCTTTACCACAACTCATGGCTGTTTGCTTTTTTCTTCGTTTTTGTCTCCATCTCTTTCATATAAAGTGATCTCGTTAATCGAGATGCTCATCTGTAGGAGTCGACGGAAGCTGTTCCGCCGTGCAGACCTTGGTGCAGATGAAACGATCTAGCCCCTCTCGTTGGGGCCTTGTTCTGCACGAGCAGGGAGACACTTGTTGATCACTTGCAAGGGTCTTACACTTCTTACTAAACTCGCCAGGAACACTATGCCAGGAACATTATGCCAGGGACAACTTGCTAGGAACATTCACTAGAGTCAATCATTCTTCCCTCGATGCAACGTCCTCCGTCCTTCGACCTCAGTTATCAGGCGATATCGCACACTAGTCCTTTCCGCTGCATCGGCGACACCCAAGAGTAGATGGCTAACGAACTCTGTCCCTGGCCATCCATTTGCAATGTCCGGAGGCAATGCCTCAACTTGCTCGGCCAAGCAGCCTGCGTTCTCGCAAGATCCATGAGTGTTCATGGGGGGTCATGCCGATCTTTGCCTGCAACGGCCTGCTGCTCCTTCGGCCATCTGGTCGGTGGGCCGCTCGGCTACAGACTCTCCAGGGAACCGCTAAGAAAGAAGATTGCTGGATGGAACTGAAGGCATGGAGGACCAACTAGTAGTCCTACTCAAGACGGCGTAGTTGGTTGCCTCAACCGCTTTTGGGACCAACACCGTTCCATCCGCTGTCAATGGATCATGTTGGAGCTGCTGGACCCGGATACTCGGGCCCACGTTCGGGCTACAATGCCACGAGGACGTGACATAAAATACCAATCACCGCCGGACTGAGCCTCCCGATACCTCCTCTCCTCCATTCCATCCACACCCTTTGCACTGATCGGCAAGTTCGTCAACATGGCTATTCTTGCTCGAGCCGTTGTGCTGGCCGCCTCCCTCGGCAGCCTTGTCAACGCCCAGACTATCAAAGTCGATGGTCGGGTAATCTGTAAGTCATCAATCAACTGGTGTTTCACCTCCTGCCGTCGTATATTGCCTTGGCTCTTGGACCCTGTTTTCTGACTGCGTATCCCAGCTGCTGATGAGGCAACCGTTGCTCCCGCTGCGGAATCCGCTGGCGATAACTTTGAGCTTACTGACGCCGTCTTGACAAACCTCACGGGCCTGAACCTCACCGACATTGAAGTCTTCAAGTTCGGCGAGGATGCAGACTCCATCTACGAGCGTGGTCTGGGCCTGGGTCTTCCCTCCTGCAAGACCATGCCCGGCGATCTGCTGTGGCCTGGAAAGACCGTGTGGAAGGTCTTCAATCTGTTGACCGGAGGTGCTCTCATCAAGACTGTTCCCTTTGGTGCTGTCTGTTACTCCGGTGAGCACTACGACGCCGCCGAGTGCTCTCACATCGTAGACAACTGGACCAACTCCGATACTCAGTTCGTAGGACCCTTCCCCTTTTCCCCTGGGCCCTGATCTCTTTTGAGTTTGGCACTAACATTGGTGATCCCCAGCGATGAGGATCCTACCGCCAACATGTACCCTCTCTTCGAGGGCAATGCTTGCCTTCCTCAGGACGCCGGCAAGGAGGGTGCCACGTGCCAGCTTGGCGGCCTTCCCGTCTACTCGGTGAATGCCACCTCAGCGTCGCAGATCCAGCTGGCAGTCAACTTCGCCCGGAGCCTCAACCTGCGCCTGGTCATCCGCAACACTGGCCATGACTTCCTCGGAAGGTCAACCGGCGCCGGAGCCCTGAACATCTGGACCCACAACCTCAAGAAGCTGCAGTTCCTCGAGCACTACAAGTCGGCCGGTGGCTACAAGGGCCCGGCCTTCAAGATCGGCGCAGGCATCCAGGTGTTTGAGCTGTACGAGGCTGCTAACAAGTATGGATACACGGCTGTCGGCGGCGAGTGCAGGGTGAGTGGACGAATCCGACATAGGCATGCTCCAACTACGTGCTGTTACTGACCCTTGAATATAGACTGTCGGTGTTGCTGGTGGCTACACTTCGATGGGTGGCCACTCGCCCATGTCCCCCATTGCCGGTCTCGGGTCTGACCAGGTGCTGAGTGTTGAGATTGTCACCCCTGACGGTCGCTTCGTGACTGCCGATGAGAAGACCAACTCCGAGCTCTTCTGGGCTGTCCGTGGCGGAGGCGGCTGTAAGTTACTACACACTATTTTGTACTTGTGAATGGCTGCTAACTGGTGTAGCCACCTTTGGTGTCGTCGTCTCCATGACTGTCCGGGTCTGGCCCAAGATGACCTTCTCGGGTGTCACTTGGAGCCTGTCGACCGCTGAGGCCAACGTCTCGAAGGAAGTCTTCTGGAAGGGCCTGCGCACGTACTGGGCCAAGTTCCCCGAGTACAACGACAACAACACCTACGGCTACTCGGTCCTGTTCAACGCCGGCGAGGGCGCCTACTCGTGGTCGATGCTGCCCTGGCTCGTCCCCGGCATGGAGCTCCCCAAGTTCAAGGCCATGGTGGCCTCTCTCCTCAAGGAGTGGGATTCCATCGGCTTCAAGATCGAGCCCACCTTCTTCACCCACGACAACTTCTACGACACGTGGAAGAACCACTTCCCCACCGAGTCGGTTGGTGCATCCAACGTCCGCACTGCCTCGCGCCTGATCCCACGCAAGAACTGGGATGACGCCGACCTGCGCGAGGAGACGTTCGACGCGATCCAAAGCATCGTCGAGGACGGCTCGGTGCTCATTTCATACAACATCAACGGTGCCGCCCCCGAAGGCGTCGCCGCCAGCGCCCTCAACCCCGCGTGGCGCGACGTGTCCATGTTCGCCATCGTCGGCTCCGGCTGGGACGTGGACAACAGCACGCCCGAGGAGATCCTGGCGACCAACAAGAAGATCACCAACGACTGGATGGAGCGTCTGCGCAAGGTCTCCCCCGGGTCGGGTGGCTACGGCAACGAGGGCGACGTGATGGAGCCCAACTTCGGGCAGGCCTTCTACGGCGCCGACAACTACAAGCGCCTGTACGCGCTGAAGAAGAAGCTGGATCCCTGGGGCGTCTTCTACGCGCCCACGGCCGTCGGCAGCGAGGACTGGGAGATTACCGACGTGGCCGACTTCCTGGGTGGGCTGCTGTACGGCGATCTTCTCGAGACGCTGAGCAGCTGGCTCACGCTCCAGACCGGTCGTCTGTGCCGCAAGTAAGATGGCAGGTTTTCTGACGCAGAAACTGTATATAAAAGGGTGTATTGCCAGTGTACATAGCTATGCATTCATTAGACTGTAGTATACTTTTGATCAACGATTTCAGGTCTTAGACTGTGGCCAACATATGTAATGTGCTGCCGCTGCCTCCCGACTCTTCTACAGTTGAACTCTCCAATCCAAGCTGATGATCCCATGTCGACATATTTGACTATTGCTTGAACTGATATATCAGTGAACTTGTTTATTACAGACTCATCTCTAAGTCCCACGTAGTATTCAAGCTTGCCCTCGACCTTGTACGAAGGCTACCCTAGAGCATTATGAACAGCGGTGTTGGACTGGTTTGTAGTCCTCCGCTGCGCACAAGGTCAGACCTAAGATAAGTGCAATTCCTATACCGTTGCTGATCGGCGTGGAAAATATACGTGTTCAAATATTGAACCTACTTTTGAGAGGGTTCAACGGGGGACGTTGCCTTAGTCATTGGCATCAGAGGGTATGATTAGGCTGGAATTTTAGACCTCAGTCGCCAAGCCTTTTAACCCAGCATTTCTATACTAGCGGGGTTTTATTGTTATAGAGAAACTAGATTGTTTACAGATGTACGGAGTAGAAGAGAAAGTCACTGTTCCGAGTTTGACCAGTTCTTCCAAGTTAGCCGGGAAGGGACCGAGGCGGCCTCTTTATGCTCAGGCATAAAATAGAGCCTATATTTATCGTAGAGGTACTGGCACAAAGGGGTTGGGAGCAAGTCAATGTTTGCAGGGGACCCTGGGTTGACACGTTGCACAATCGTTAGGAAACGAAGAGTGTGACGCGCGTGAATGTATGTATGCCTGAGTACCTGATTCCCCATCTATTCAGCATGGGATTCTCCGCGTCCAGAATGTGAGCCTGGGCCTTAGTTACTTCATAGCTCCATGCAGCAAAGTACGGAGTATGTCGTTGCCTTTCTTCAATTTGTTTCTGAGATTGCTACCCTGAAGCACCACGTCATAAATACAATCCGTTTCACTCCCCTGAACGAACTTAGCGGTTAAGTGGCAAGCCGCTGAAAAGGGAGGGACGGGAATGAAGGGAAGGGACTCGGAGCACGGGCCACCTGGTCACTAAGCCACCACCGGGCGCGGCGGGTCAGCGCAAGCGAACCCACAAAACACGAGGACTCGAAGCTCATTAATTGCATAGTGCAAAGCGCACTGTACAGGCTGGACCGCTTCACTCGGCTCGGCCTCCTTGATAGAACGGAGGGAATTGTGCAAAAAAGGAAAAGGATCGAGATGAGCTTACGAATACACTGTACGAATGCCTCACAGTACGAAGTAGGTATCATTACGAGACAGCCTATCACTGTTATTCGACAAGTTTGAAACCGCCATGGCAATGATGACATGGGGCCTGCAAGGGAAGGGGATCAGGGCGAACCAGCTTTGTGCTGTGCAGTGACGTGCATGCTCCAGCCGCGAAAAAAGAAAGGCAAAATATTGGCAAATGCCGGGTGTGTCTCCTTTCTGCCCCTCTTTTTCGAGTCTGATCTCACACTGGAAGTGTTGCGTGCTGATGAGAGGTCGGCATGTGCTCCGTACTGTACATGGAGCTAGCAGTGTGCCCAGCACTCAATACCAGCGAGCTGTTGCTTGCAATCCTGCACAAAGACGCTTCTAGTCTGATGATGATTGAACATCGAACCAGAATTATACCTACTCCTTGACGCCTCTTTATGCTTTGATGCGTCGGATGTTCTGTAACTTTGGATGAGGAGATCAGCAGTTGTGCATGAGGAGATCTCCAAGCTTTTAACCGAGCATGAGGGGGAGGGGAGGAGGATGATGGAATGGAATGGACGAGGCCGCACGGTGTGAGCATTGCGCGTTTCTGTACAAGCACAGTGTGTTGGGCTCGCGTCAGCCCGCCACGCAGCCAACCAGCCAGCTGCTTCCTTGCATGCCTGCGCACGCACACGAGGAAACGTGCTCACCTGGTACAGTGCCGGTACAGCGCCGGTACAGTGTATGTACTTGGTGCAAAGTACGAAGCAGGGACGCGCCCAGTGAGGTGTGGACTGTGTAAAGTATGCGCGCCCCGTATGCGAGAGTGGTTTTTGGCGTGTGTGCGTGTGTGCCCAAGCAGTGAGCGCGGAGACAGGAGGGAGTGTCCGGTGGTGTCAGCGCAGGCACTTTGAGGATGTCGGATGGCAGGGCAGGGCAAGCACTCGGAAGGAGAAACCTGTCTCCCTGCCCATCGCTCCTTCCATTCCCTGCCGTTCCATCCAGTCCCATTCCCGTGCCATCCAGCCCATCACCTCACCACTTTATCCAACATTAAACGCCCGTCGTCCTCAAACCAATCCTCCAACATCATCATCACCACGCCTCCTCGTCTTCATCACCAGCGCCAGCGCCTTCATCCTCAACGCATCCTCATCCTCAACCTGCCGGGGGCCGACTTCGCCGCTTCAATCCACCGCCCTTCCCCACATCCACGTCCACGTCCACCTCCGCAAGTATCCGTTTTTTCCCTCTTGGCCCCAAAGAGCGTGGTGTGACTTCATCCTGCATTGCTCCATCCCCAGCATCAACAGCCCTACCTACCGCCTTTCTTGCTCATCGACTCGATCCCCTTTGGCATGGCCACCGTTGTTCCACGACGGCCACCGCCTTAAACCAGCCAGCTCCAGCGGCCGCGGGTTCCATGTGATCGCACACCCGCACCCGCACCCGCACCCTCCCGCGATATGCTGCGACGACCTCCTGGCGAGGGACGTCGGCCCTCTCAGCAACAGAAACTCCTTCTCGCCTTTGCCATCATCCTCCTGCCGTGGATCCAGCTCGTCGACGCTCAGCAGCAGCACCGACCCGCCGCCCAACCTCTCCCACACCTCCAAAACCTCGGTCGCAGCAGCCAACAGGTCGACGACGATGCCGCCGCCCACCAACACTGGGCCGCCACGCCCCTCGATGTCGCCGACACCTCCCGCGAGACCATCGAAAGCATCAAGAGAGCTGCTTCAATTTCGCTCAAGAAGCGCCAGCTCCATCAGGGACAGCAAGCAGACCCTCTGAAGCAAATCCCCAACCGAAAGAACCGAAAGAATGATCACGAACACATCATCATCCCTGACGATGCGAGCGCCCTCGCAACTTTGGCTCCGGCTCAGTCCGTCCGAGCACCAAACCCTTCACGACATCAACGGCCCAGCAGCATCCCTGCCTCTGGGCTATCCTCGCCGCAGATTGCGCGGAGTCTGGAGGACTGGGAAGTAGAAGACTTTGTTCTTCTGGCGACCGTCGATGGAGACCTATACGCCAATGACCGACGGACCGGAAAGGAACGCTGGCACCTCGAGGTCGACCAACCCATGGTCGAGACAAAGCACCACCGCTCCAATCATTCCATCCTCGACGACGACTATAACCCCATCGACCATTATATCTGGGCCGTCGAGCCCAACCGAGATGGAGCCATTTACGTTTGGATCCCCGACTCCAATGCCGGCCTCGCCTGGACCGGCTACACTATGAAGAGGCTTGTCGAAGACTTGGCGCCCCACGCCCACGATGACCCACCTGTGGTTTATACCGGCGACAAAAAGACCACCATGATTACCCTCGATGCAGCAACCGGGAGGGTCTTGAAGTGGTTTGGTTCCGGGGGGTCTCACATCAACGAGGCCGAAAGTTGCCTCCGGCCTAATACTCTGTACGCTAAGGACAACGAAGAGTGCAGTTCTACAGGTACCATCACCCTGGGAAGGACCGAGTATACTGTCGGCATCCAGCGCCGCGACAACGGACACGCAATTGCAACCCTCAAATACTCTGAATGGATCCCGAACAACTTCGACAATGATCTTTACCAGCAACACCATTCCTCCCTCGACAGCCGATACATTACCAGCCAGCATGATGGCAAAGTGTATGCCTTTGATTACGCGCGCTCCGAGAAGCCCGAGCCCCTCTTTAGTGAGGAATTCGCAGCCCCCGTTGCCCGTGTATTCGATGTCTGTCGACCATGGGATGCCACCTTGGAGAGCAATCCAGACCTTGTCGTCCTTCCGCAGCCACCGATGCCATCCCAGGACGAAACAATCGCTCGCATGCGTAGCAACAGCATCTTCCTGAATCAGACTCAGTCTGGAAGCTGGTACGCCATGTCAGGCCGATCATACCCTCTCATCATCAAGGCCCCCATTGCCCAGATATCCCGCCCCGACTGGTGGGAAATAGCGCCTGCTTGGGACACCATCAATCAAGACCAACTCAACAAGGCACTGGTTGGGACACACTTTCTCGAGAGCTTTCGAGGTACTTATCAAAAACCACCAACCCTGCCTGCAGGCTCTCCTGATGGGTATGATGGGTACGATGAGTACAATGATAACGACAACGAGTCGAATGTCCCTGCAATTTCGGATCTTCCCGACGAGCCGACCATTATCACCAAGGTCAAATCGTTGCCCCAAAGTGCCGCAAAAAGTGTCACTGAATTCATCAGCAACCCCATTCTCATCATTCTATTCTTCGTCACTTTGATCTACAATGAGAAGAAGCTCCGACGATCATACCATCGGGTTAGAAGCAAGGGTATCATCAACCAGATTCAATACTACCTCTCGGAAAAGCCTGACCCCCAGCTCATTGAGGATGATTTCAGCGACAAGGAGACGGAAATATTGGACCCCACGACGGGGGTGGCTGTTGAAGAAAAGAAGGTAGAGAAGAAGGCCAAGGAGACGGTTCCTACATCTCCTGAACCGCCTGTACCTGTTCATACAGACAAAGAGAAGCCGGAGACAGTGGGGAAGAAGGTGGAACCGGCCGACAGAGAAGTGCCTAGGCTACCAGAGGAGGTCTCTTTTGACTCCACTGCCGCAGCCGATGCTGGAACTGCTGATGAGGCAGCCGGGCCTCCTGAGAAGAAGAAGAAGGCGCACAGGGGACGTCGAGGAGGAGTCAAACACCGCAAGGCTAGAGCACGGGAATTGTCCCAGTCGCGCGACGATGAACCCGGCCAGAGTGTCGAGGACGCTGTCAACAATGCCAAGAAGCTGGGCGATCGGCCGAGCTTGGAGCCTGATGTCATGACAGTTGCCAACGACATGCAGTCTGTGACGGGCCCGATCATTCGCATGGGAAACATAGAGGTCAACACCGATGAGCAATTGGGAACAGGCAGCAACGGAACCTTGGTATTCGCTGGAATGTTTGATGGCCGCGAGGTGGCTGTCAAGCGGATGTTGATTCAATTTTATGACATCGCGTCTCAGGAAACCAGGTTGTTGAGAGAGAGTGACGATCATCCAAATGGTAGTCCTGCCGCAACCCCTTTGACGGATTTACGCTAACAAAAACAGTCATCCGATACCACTCGCAACAGATGCGGGACGGCTTCCTCTACATTGCCCTGGAGCGTTGCGCTGCGTCGCTGGCTGATGTTGTAGAGAAGCCCCAATTCTTCCGAGACCTGGCCAACGCTGGAAAACGCGACCTTCCAAATGTGCTTTATCAGATCACGAATGGAATCAGCCATCTCCATGGGCTACGAATTGTCCACCGGGATCTCAAACCGCAAAACATTCTCGTCAACATGGGCAAGGACGGCCGGCCCCGCTTGCTGGTGTCTGACTTTGGTCTCTGCAAGAAACTTGAAGGTGGCCAGTCTTCCTTTGGTGCGACCACTGGTAGGGCAGCCGGGACTTCTGGATGGCGTGCTCCCGAGCTCTTGATTGACGACGACGCTCGCGAATCTGGATTGATGGACGTGAGCACTCAGAGCGGCTCCAATTCCGTCCTGGTCTCGGACAACATGCTTCACAACCGCCGGGCTACGCGTGCCATCGACATTTTCTCGCTCGGATTGGTCTTCTTCTATGTCTTGACTAATGGTTCCCATCCCTTCGACTGTGGCGATAGGTACATGAGGGAAGTCAATATCCGCAAGGGCAAGTATAATCTAACCCCCCTTGATGCCCTCGGCGATTTCGCCTACGAGGCGGAGGATCTCATTGGATCTATGCTCGAAGCCGACCCGAAGAAGAGGCCGAATGCTAGAGATGTCATGTCGCATCCTTTCTTTTGGTCAGCGAAGAAGCGACTGGCCTTTCTGTGTGATGTGTCGGACCATTTTGAAAAAGAGCCCCGAGATCCGCCATCGGCAGCACTCGCCGAGTTGGAAAAACACGCACCAGAGGTTACCAAGGGTGACTTCCTACGGGCTCTACCGCGGGAGTTCATCGATTCGCTCGGCAAGCAGCGCAAGTACACCGGGTCAAGGCTTTTGGACTTGCTGCGAGCTCTGCGAAACAAGAAGAACCACTACGAGGACATGACGGACAATCTGAAACGGACCGTGGGTCCCTTGCCAGACGGTTATTTGAGTTTCTGGACGGTGCGCTTTCCTATGTTGCTCCTGGTGTGCTGGAACACGGTTTACTATGTGCAATGGGAGGAGACGGATCGGTTTAGGGAATACTATGAGCCCGCGGCACTCTGAGACCTTGCTCTAGTGGGATATTCTTTCTCTGTTGGATGCCTCCGGCAAGGTTGTGTGAATGAAGCATAAAGGCGCAATGTTTAGGATAATATCAAAAGCGAGTGTCCCAAAAAGTCGAATGCAACAATAGATCGTGCTTGAGGTTAGGCGTTAATGTCACTGCCAGCAATGCGCATGGAAGCGAGCACTTATGAGTCTACCAAGAGGATGCTGCCTATCTGGGGGGGCCGGCCATAGGCGATCCGGCCGATGCCCTCCCTACCTAGGTAATAGGGGTGACGTTTAACGTTAGGTGATAAGCTGACCTTTGAGGAATGGTAAAGGCTATAATAGTATCCATACTACACCCGCCCGGCTGACTAGGTAGGAGGGATGCTAGGGGCTACTATGACTTTAAGTCAGATGCTATAAGTCTACTAATACAACGTGACAGTATGATTCGGAAAGAGGATGTTATACGCAGCCAGCAGCCCCGAAGCTACAAAGCCCGACATACCTCTTTCCGCCCCCGCCCCATCCATCTCAGTCATCTCAGCCTTAGCCGTCGTGGTGGCATTCATCGCGGCTGCCGTTATGCTGCTGTCGTCACTGGAGAACAGCTCGGCGCTGCAGCTTGTGGGGATACAATTGTCCCTGAACCAGTCCAGATCCGAGGAGGAACGCCCGTCCTTGATACGTTGCAACGTAGTGCTGCCACGAAAGGTGGCATTGGTCATCGAAGTCACTTCCCTCCATGCGGTCTTCAGCGCACTGAGGGAGGCCAAGCGTCTCGTCGGACGACGCTTTCGTTGTCGTGAGTGTGAACTTGCAGCTCGCAGAGAGGACTCCAAACTCACAGACAGCTAGACCATCTTAACCTACGGTAATAGGAGAGCAATAAGTAGAAGAGGATTGCCATTGATGGCAGTTCAACAAGTATTCATAGACGCGTGCTTTGGTTTTTGTGCAATATCGCAAGTAACCGTTGACACTCCACTAACCGCCACTCCTCTCACTCTCTCACTTTGACGCCGGGTTTGACGACCCATCACCCTCTTCAGCATTGGCGCCCTCCCTTCGTCCTTCTTCTATAGCGGGTTATCGATAAGCATCTGCTTCAACTTTTTGTGAACGTGTACGGGTTCGGCTCAGCGAACCCCAGTGGGCCGTCTGCCGCGGCGCCTCTTTGCCGGATCCTCTTACTGCTCGAGCCCTCGCCCACGGGAGGGTTTGCGTCTGGGGTATCTCACCTCGATGCCCGCGGGGAAAAACCGTCCCTGGACGGTCTGCCTGGAGAACTATGCTCGTAGTCGTCCGAGCCATGGGCATCTCACTTGTCGAGCGGCTAGTGATACGAGTTGCTGGTAGGGTAGCCTTCGTCCCAATTATCCTCATCCTCTGTGTCCTGGAAGAGAGGGCGATCCAACTCCTCATTTGCACCGAGCGCTGCAAATCCAGCATCGTCTCCTGCTTCAATGGGCATGCCGCCAACGGGACCGTCCATGGAGAAGATCTCAAAGTAGGTATCAACCGTGACATCGCCGCCAACCGCCAAGCCCTCCCTGAGCACCTGTTCGGCGATTTCTGAGTAGTCCTCGACGAAGTCCCTTCTCATTCTTTCGGGCATCGCGAGCATCCCCGTGCCCTCGTCGTATTCCACACCGTCGCATCCGTACATAGCGCGGAACACGGTCCAGGAGATGGAGATGTCGCGGGCCTTGGCCTCGATGATGTCCGCTCTCCATTGGAAGCCCGGGAACTGCGTACGGAAGAGTGGGGTGAGCGACTCAAAGAAGTCTCTGCTGCTTCGCACCGCCATCGACGTCCTGTGTCGGTGCAGATGGGACACAAGACAGAGGGTCCGCTCCAATGTCCACCACCGGCTTGGGTCATTCGGCGGGTTGGATGGATTGCCAGCCGGCGGGCGGCGGGAATCACGTTGTGACATTGTGATAGCCGACACCCAGATGGTTACAGTGTGTTCTCGCTAGTTGATGTCACTTTGAAGTTTAAGGCCTGAGTTAGGAGTTGAGGGTGAGGTTGATACTCGGAAACCACGTGACTCTTGATCAACGGCATGGCGGGGCCGAAACTTAATAAGGTAGCGAGACGCCTGAGTTGTCCAGAACAGGCTTCAGTTACCTGGTCGCTTGGAATACATTAGGAGTAATAGTAGGGGTAGACTGTGGGCTAACAGTCCGGTTGGAGTGCCGGGGCCACGGGTCAATCGATGTGGTGACATTCGTCTGGGAAGTGCACATCGTCAACTCAGACGAGTTCCGCAACTCCTTCTTGGCCGAGGGATTCCACGTCAGGAGTCATCCGCAAAGGACGAACGTATGCTTGAAATAGAAGCACAAACTATGAGTAATAGCCGTGTCCAGGCGTTGCATTTATCCAAACCTTCCTGCCTTCCTTGGGTTCCGTAGATCTTTCCCTCATCAGAAAGGGGGCACTTCATGCCCGTTATATTCAGTCGACATTCGTCCTCATGTTGCAGCTCGACTATACAACACGCTCGCCGATATCCTCCGTTACAACGCCTTAATTCACGCCTTGCCTCTCCGCACGCTCGCTTGCTTTCCCCTAACCCACAATTCCCCAAGGCAGTACAGTTAGGATACACGACAATCTTCAAAGCACATGGGCTAGACATTCGATCTAACCCCATTGCACCAACACCTGCTTCTTCTTGCTCTTACCACCCTTCTTTCCCTTGCTGGCTCCATCGTCGGCCTCTTCGGCCGGCTCCTCGGCGGCGGGTGTTGAAGACCCGCTACCGCCCCACTGGAAGTTACTCTCACGGTGTCCATAGTCGCGGCGCACAAGACGGCCGTTTCCATACCCAAAGATGGTGGTCTGGGGCTTGGGCGCAGCGGGGAGCGCGGGGAAGGAGTCCTCGCCACCGCGGGTGTTGCGTGGTCGGTTGAGAGGGGGCGTGGCCTGACCAGACGAGCCGGCGTTCCAGGACGGTTGGGAAGAGGATCTGGAAGAGGGGCCGGCGGCTGAGGAGGACCCGGCGGCTGAAAGGGATGGAAAGGCCGATGATGATGGAGTTTGGATGGCGGCCTGGCCGGCGCCCCAGGTGGACGGTTTCTTGCCAGTGACCGGAGCCGGCCCACCCAATCGCGTACTGTTCTTGAGCTTGAGCACACGGTTAGAGTGCTTCTGCGAGGGCGCAGCCGTCGGGACGGCAGGGTTGGCCGCTGAAGCATCGGCCCAGCCGCTTGAGCTGGAGGTGGCGCCGTGCATCCCGCTGAGGCCGGGCAGGCTAGGGTAATCCTCGTTGATGGCGCGCCAGTCTTGCCAGGCCTTGCGCAACGCGTCGGCCTTCTTCTTGTCGTCGTATAGCTCGGCCACCTCTCGCACCAGGGTACCAAGAGCGTTGGACGAAGTATCAGCGAAAAGGGTGAAAAATGCGTCGATAAGTTGAGGCGCGGTGAAGCCACCTTGTCGGTACGAGGAGATGTGGGCACGGAAGGTGGCCATCCTCTGAGTATCGTTACCGAGTAGGTTCGAGGCCCGTTCAACCACGGCGCCGTGGCGGACGAGGCGGGCTCGCTCCTCGGGGGAGACATTGGCTGTGTCGGAGACGGTGAGAGACTCCATGGGGCTGCTGAGGTTGTTCTGACTTGTTCGAGGTGTCGCGTTACCGCCACTGCGTGGTTGTGGTGAAGGAGCGGGAGCACCAGATAGCTGGCCACCAAAGGTGCGGTTTGAGACTGACTGCGCCGAGTGGATGGCCATCTGGCGTTGAAAGGCAAGCTCGTCTCTCCGTAGCGGCTGGGCCGAGCTGACCGGTACCGTCTCTGCGTTTGGATCACGGCCTCGGCCTCTGTTTCGCCCTTCTCTGCCACCGCGACCATCTCCATCACGGCCACCTCCGCC
>JABSTB010000265.1:0-55627 GCA_013756995.1 Neonectria neomacrospora
CGTTCACCCATCGCCGCCTTGGACGAACGCCAGGCAGGGCCCAGCTCTTTTTCCGCTTTCCCCTTCCGGAGGCGACAGCGCCGTTCTCCGCCGCCAGCGCTTCTGGCCCGCCAGCCTTCTAGGCCGCAAACCCGCCCGTGTGTTACTCGAGCTCCAGCTGGCTCAGGCCCATTTTTGCCCCTCCCGTTTGTCCCGGTCCGGCGACACCAGCGCAACACACGCCGCACAGCACACCCCCCCAGCGAGCCCAACCAACAACCCCCAGCACCGACCCCGAAACGCACGCTTTCACCGTCTCCGTCACCGTCTCCGTCTCAATCAAACGACTGCCGCTCGCAGTGGGAACACTCAGTGAGAAGCCCAGATTCCTAAACCTCCAATCTCGATAGAAAAGCATCACTCGCGTGTCCGTTAGCTGCTGCTGCCCACCATTGCTATTGCTCCTGCTGCAACCGCCCAGCTGTCAAAAAGAAAAAAGTACAGGTGCACACCACACACCTCCAACATCCACACACACCCACCTATCTAAACCGCACCTCACTCTCTCTCACCTCTCTCTCACTCTCACACACCACCACTGCCACTACCACCAAACCAGCATCAAGAACGCCTCCCGCCTTCCCGTCCAAGGAAAAGGGAAAGCGAAAGGAGACAAGGCACAAAGCCAGGAAATCCTCATCAGCTCTTTTGGCAGGAGCCCGGACTCAGCCAGGAAACCGCCGGACGCAGGACGCTGGGACGCTGGGACGCCTCCAGCACCTTGACGCCCCCCTCCCCCCCAATCCACCCTCAAGTACGTCCCACAGCCGTCCATGAATATCTTGACTGTACCCAGTGGCCTGTGGTCTCGCCAAATTTGCTCTCTCCTGCTCTTGCTCTCGATCTCGCCTGTGGACTCGCCTGTGTCAGCAGTCTCGCCTCCTCTCGCCTGCCCCGTCCTCTCCAAGTCGTCGTTGTCGTCGTCGTGCAGTCGAGGCTCTGGCTCCGCATTCAACCATACGCCTGCCAAACTCTATAGACTTCAGTCGGCGCCCTCCCCAACCGCTTCTTCCTTCTTCCTCCCCTCACTCTTACTCTTCTTCTTCACTTACGCTTTCACTTTCACTTTCGCTTCCACCTTCTGCTTCGCCCTGCCTGCAGCATCCAATCCTCGCTGCCTGGTGCCTGAGATCTCCTCCATCTAAGCTCTCGGCTTGGCGGGGACTTTGCAAACTCTCCCAACTTCAGGTACCCTTGGGGCATGATTGATACCCCTCGACACCACCAAACTCACTTCATTTCTACCACGGGCCAAGCTTCCACGACCAGAGTTAATCTTGTCATCGAACATTGACCTTGGCAGATTCGTGTCCTCTGGTTCATGCTGCTCGGCACCCTAAATCTCTTGTCGTGCACCACCGAACTCCGGCCTCTCGACTTCCCTCTCGACTCTTCGACTTACTCCCGCAACTATCTCTTCTACTCAACTCTCCAAAAGTCTGCTCCTCACCAACACCACCGAGGCAGTTTCCTCAAAATATAGGCCTCACAACGTTCCAACCTTCCCATCGGCTACCTTCTGATCATATTGATCTGCCTACCCCCTTAGCTTGCCAACAAGCTTAGCCTCCACATCGGGGCAGTTAGATCTTCTTCTTCCTTCAGCTCAAGGTTAAGTTTCCTTGGTCACACTTAATCATGGCCATGTCAAGTCCATCAAATCCTCTAAATCCCACTTTCGAGGGCCATATCGCCTCCACGATCGATGCTCTCATCCTCTTCGAGGCCTGCCTGTCGGGCCAGCTGAACCACGTCCCCCGCCGGCCCCACGACCGCGAACGACAGGACCTGATTAAGAGCGGGAATGTCTTCATCTACGAGGAACACGCCTCAGGTATCAAGCGTTGGACTGACGGCGTCTCGTGGAGTCCCAGTCGCATCCTGGGCAACTTCCTCATATATCGGGAGCTTGAGAAGCCCTTCCCCCCAGGCGAGAAGAAGCGCGCCCTGAAGAAGAACAAGAAGCCCCAACAGGGCATCACCAAAAACGACGTTGCCTCTCGCCCTGGCATGGGCTTCCCATCTGCCATGGACCCCAACGCAGGTGGCAAGGACTCGGAGAGAGCCTTGATCGGGTCTTTGATCGACTCGTACCCATTCAAGAACGATGGGCTCGTCAAGAAGACAATCAGCGTCTCCTTCCAAGGCGTCCCCCATCATCTTGTCAGCTACTACAACGTCAACGACGTGATGTCTGGACGTTTGACCACCCCGACTAAGCATCCCAACCTACGAAATGTCATCCCTCGTTCCGAGCTCATGCTTTCGCAAAACTTTCGTGCCCCTATCGATGACGAGTGTAACCCCGACGAGAGGATGGGGCACGCTATGTTTGCCGGTCTGCCTGGGCACGATTATGGCCATGGAAGTGTTCTACAGCGCGCCATGTCACTACCCAGCTTCCAGCCCGTTCTCTCGCCATACGGAGCACCAGCACATTACGGGTACCCTTCTCATCAACCACCGCCGCCCCCGCAGCACCATTCCTTTGTCAGTTCGGTGCCCCCCAGCGCGTCGCCCATGTCCTATGCGCCACCGACCCCCGGCAATTACGCCCTCGACCCAACCAGAACGAACCGCTTTGCGGCAGGTACCACCATGGCCCACGAGTTCCCCAGGAACATGCCGACGCATAGCCCCCCTCGCCGCCATTCGACGTTCGAGGCCGCCCCCGCGGCAGATCTCTCGACCATGTCCCTCGGCTCGATCCCAGAGGCCCGTAGCATCACGGGTGCCTCGTACCTCAGCGCCCCCTCATACTACATGCCCCATCGATCCGCACCTATTCAGGGCCACGAGCACAACTTCCCGTCCCCTCGGCAGATGAAGTCTGATCCAGATGGCCTTGGTGCAGACGACGGAAGCTCACAACATTATTCTCTGGAGGAAAACGGAGGCGCTTGGAGCTTTGACACTATTGATGGCACCCAAGACTCGCAGTACTTCACAGGGGGGTCAACGGGAGGCTCACAGCAGTGGTCCAACGGTAATAACAGCCTTGGTAGAACCTAAGGGCCTTCACCACATGTGGCCACCTCTGGAAAGCTTAGTTCGTCGTGTTTATTGGAGTTGGGCTTATGGCCGGTCGGTTGTCTTCATCAACGGAATGGTGGGCGGCCTTGTGTGCGGTTTCTCTGGTGTTTCGGTCTCCGGTTGGGATGGGTAATGGTTTTGGAAGGGGAGCAATAGGTCAAATCAACAATGGGATGCGATGCGACGTGACGCTGAGACGACATACATACATACCTTGATGCATGTATACCTCCGGGGTGTATCTGTACGAGACGGTATGGGTATGAAGGGTTCTCCCGCTCGGCGTCGGACTCATCAGTTTGTACAGTTCTTTTTACCGGTACCTTGGGATTGGAGCAAAAGGAAGCATGTACAGGTAGATACAGGGCGGCGGAATATGCGCATCTGGATCCCGCAAGGGAGGCGATGCGCGGTAGAGTATTCGTATATTGGTATATGCGATGCGGCATTCTTTGGCTTCTGCGTCTTGTTTGGAGTTCAATGTATCAAACATTTTTTTATAAATAAAACTGTACCAGCCTAATCTCTCAAGCCCTGCCACGGCCCGTAGAATGTGTTGATTGCAACAACATCTTTAAGAAGTCATCCCCCGGCCTTCCCCAATTACCAAGGGATCTGGCGTTAGCCCTGGCGTTTGCCAAGCCGCCTTCACGTGACCCTATACAAGCATATCGACTCAGTAAAGCCTCGTAAGGATTATGCCGGGGCATTGGGAGAAGGACGCACCCATATTCACATATCGAGGCTGTCCCCCATTCTCACTTGGATGTGAACCTCCAAGCCCAGAATATCGACAAGTTCCCGACGTCGCAGAGAGGCTCGAGGGGCACGAACACGAGCTCCCAGCCGGCGACATGCTGCTCTCTGTCAGTTTAACGGGTCGCGGCTCACGGGTGGCCGCCCTCGGCCTACGCTGGGGCGCACCTAGAGCTTTTGCGGCGCCGAGCCAGCGATGCTTCTTCTTTTCGAAGGCGAGGTTCTTGCTGGATCAGAAACAACCCCAGCGGCCGATAGAGTGAGTCTTTGACAAGGAGTTTCTAGCGTTTCAATCAGTGGGGATTTGAGTTGACTGATTGTTCCAGCGCTCACTCCTCCTCGTCCCGTCCTCCCGCCGCGTGCTCAACATCAGCCAAGACTCCCTCCACGGCAAACGACACTGCTCGCGCGGCCGCGGTGCCGGTCTCGACCCCGGCCAAGGACGTCCTCCACGAGGAGATTTACAATTTGCCCAACTTCCTCACCTTCACGCGCCTCCTTGCTGCGCCCGTCGTCGGCTACCTCGTGCTGCACGACAGCCATGCGTGGGCGGTGGGGCTGTTCGCCTACGCGGGCATCACGGACATGCTCGACGGTTGGATCGCGAGGAAGTGGAACCTCAAGACGGTGGTAGGGACTGTCATTGATCCTATGGCCGACAAGACCCTCATGACCATCCTGACGGTGTGTTTGGCTGTCAAGGGCGCGCTTCCTGGTGAGTTGCCTCCCCCTCTCCCTTCCGGCTGTTCGATACAACCTTCGAGACACCCAGCAGCAAACGGGCTCTAACCTGTCTCCCCCCATTACAGCTTGGTTGGCTTTCCTCATCCTCGGTCGTGACGTTGGCCTCGCCATCTCGGCAATCTACTACCGCTGGATCTCCCTCCCGCCCCCCAAAACCTTTTCTCGCTACTGGGACTTTTCGCTGCCCTCTGCCGAGGTCCGCCCTACCACCATCAGCAAGTACAACACCTTCCTTCAGCTCGCCCTCGTTGGCATGACCACCGCTGCACCGCTTGTGGCTGCCGACATGATGCCAGCTCTTACAATTATGCAGTGAGTTTTCCTCGACGAGCCTTGTGACAATAGAAGGGGGAAGACTAGATGTGCCTTCGGTCGCTGACGAGATCATTCAGATATGTCGTGGCTACTACGACAGTGTGGAGTGGTGCAAGCTACATATACACCAAGGATGCAGTCAAGATCCTCAACAAGCCCGGGCCAAAGAAGCCCTGAATTACAAGGTTTAGAGTCAAGAACTGGGGTGGGGCAGTTGGGTTCCCAGTGTGGACAGGCTTTCAGCACACCGGAAAGTGGCAGTTCGACAAGACTGCTTCGGGACTTGAGAGAAAGATTCGTATTCAATTGGTGGCCACGACATGCTGACTATCTGCCGGGGTCATTCCTGTACTCCCCTGTTTTCGCCTTGTGTACAACATATATCATCTTGTACCACTATATGTACATGGCCCTCTTTGAGCTATTCCCATGCATCCTATGTATCCAAACGCCAGAGACTTGATGCCACCGTTTTTTCCTATTCGTACACGTCATGGTTCTTTGCGTCAGTGCCTTGTTATACAAAGCTCACGCTGATTCGCCGGCTTCTTCTGGAGCTGGCCTCGACGGCTGACGACGAACATACGCTAGCAGACGCAGGCTTCCCGCTGGAGTCACGCCCTCGACTCGACGCGCCTGCGCCAGAGTCTCCGGTCTGGCCGCCCTGAGAGCCTCTTTCTCGGAGATTGCCAGGCCAGGAATATCTGCGTAATCCAGACTCAAAGGGAGCCGGATGCGCTCGTCGTTGGCAAACAGGCCCCGCTCCGTTGCCTGCATCTTGATGTACGGCGCATAGAAGGCCTCGGTGACGACGCGGTTGCGGATGCGTTGTGCGTACTGCGCAATCTCGGGCACGACGGATCCGAGCTGCTCCAGCTCGATGCGCGTGTCTGCGCTCGACAGACGGAGCATGTCGATGCCGTCACGGCGCTGCGAGTTCTGCTTCAGGCGGAAGCCCTTGTCCTGCCACTGGTGCGGGCTTAAGGACACCGCCCTGAGCGCCTTGGTGAGGTCGTCCACCTGCTGCCGCTCGTCGCGGAAGGTATTCCAGCGCTGCTCTGAAACAACGCCCCATTCCTTGCCCTTGCCGGTGAGTCTAACGTCAGCGTTGTCGGCCCTTGCGGACATGCGAAACTCGCTGCGGGATGTGAACATGCGGTAGGGCTCCGTAACGCCCTTGGTGATGAGATCATCAATCATGATGCCTATGTATCCGTCGCCTCTCGATAGGGATACTCCGGGGAGGCCCCGTGCGGTTCGTCCTGCGTTAATGCCTGCGATGACGCCCTGACCAGCAGCTTCTTCGTACCCCGTCGTCCCATTGATCTGGCCGGCCAAGTAGAGACCACTGATGGCCTTGGTTTCCAATGTGGATTTTAGGCTGCGAGGATCGATGTAGTCGTACTCCACGCCATACCCAGGCTGAAGCATCTTGGAGTTCTCCAGCCCTGGGATGCTTCGCAGGATCTGTTCCTGCGCCTCGGCGGGGACTGTCATCGACAGACCGTTGGGGTATATGACATTACTATCAAAGCCCTCGGGCTCAAGCCACACGATATGCTTGTTCTTGTCGGCAAATCGAACCACCTTAGACTCGAGGGAGGGACAGTAGCGGGGTCCCTTGATCGTTTCGCGGATGTGGATCGTGTTCTCGAGGTTGTCACGGACGATCTGATGGGTCGCATCGTTCGTGTACGTGACACTGCAGGTGAGCTGTTCCTGCACCGAGACGGTCTCGTTGAGGTAGCTGAAGGGCGAGGGAGGATCGTCGCCTAGCTGCCTTTCCAGGATGTCGAAGTTGATGCTCTCCTTGGCGATTCGCGGAGGCGTGCCCGTCTTGAGCCGGCCTAGTTGGAAACCGGCATCCTTCAGCGACTTACTCAACCCGAAGGTCGCGGCTTCACCTAATCGTCCCGCCGGATAGGCTTGTAGTCCAATGTGAATCTCGCCACCGAGAAACGTCCCTGTCGTAATGATGACCTTGCTCGTTGGCACAACTTGTCCTGATTCAAGTCGAACGCCAGCGATACGGCTCAATGCGCCGTCGGCAGACTCTGGCGCTTCAGAGAGGACGATGTCGGAGACGCTTTCAAGGATTATGGAGAGGTTTGGGTAGGACGTGAGCTCGTCTCGCATGTGCTTCTTGTACAGGCTTCGGTCGATCTGGGCGCGGGGTCCCTGTTGGTTATACATGTGAGCTCGTTGAATATCAAAATACTTATGGTGCAACGGGGGTCTCATACCCAGACAGCTGCGCCCTTCCTGCGATTCAACGTGTGAAACTGAACACCAGCCTTGTCAATGATCCTCCCGGTGAGCCCATCGAGGGCGTCGATCTCGCGGATGATGGTGCCCTTGCCAATACCTCCGAAGCTCGGGTTACAGGAACACGTCCCGAGGTTGTCAAGCTTGGGCGTAATCAACGCTGTCCGCGCACCAGCTCTCGCAGCGGCGGCACATGCTTCGGCTCCAGCATGGCCACCTCCGATCACGACGACATCGAAAGGCCTATGGCACAAGTTGAGTGTGAGCAAGTCTGGGGATATTCGCGATGCGATCAGAAATGAGTGAGGATTGTGGCTAACCTTGAATCGCTCGCAACAGTCGCAAGAAGTCGCCGCCTCCCGACTTGCCATTGACGCTGCCAACCGGCGGGCCTAGGTCTCAACAATAGAGAACGCATGGCACCCTGTCGCTTGAAGAGGAAACTCGCCTTTGCCACCAGCGATGTCGAAATCCAGTAAGGGATATTGAGATGCCGTTAACGGGTATTGGTATACTTTAACCCACAATATGAAACTACCGGGGGTTGAAGGTCGTATTTCCCTACCCTACACCAAACCACTACCCGAACATGGAAACGACCTATGTATATCATCGCGAGTACGCAACTTTCCTCCCATTTGTCCCAGCTGGCCAGGTGCGTTTCGACATAGCTAACATTGATCTCCCGTCCTGAGTTCACTTCATCTTCTTCCCCGTGCTTCGGGCCATGACGTGACTGCGTCCTCAACTTCCTCGAGGAACGTTGCCGCATTGTGAATCGTCGTTCCTCCCAACACAACACGAACACCCGGAGTTGTCTCGTTTAGTCCAGCCACCATCTTAGCTTCCTCATACGTAGCACCACCGACGATAAAGACGATGATATCCTGGGGCCTGTCCTTTGTTGATCCGCCCCCTTCCACGAACGGATACTGTTGTTCCCTCAGCCGGCCTTTGATCAGGTTCTGCAGTGTAGCCTCGAGGAGCGGACTGTGCTGGGTGTAAACGTTCTCAACGCCCTTGAGCCCCTTAAACCGGCTCGTGGCGCCTGAGAAGATACCCGCCGACTCAAAGATGTCCGAGATACCACCCTGAGACTGAGACGAGTGCAGGGACGAATGGTATGCTTGAAGCTTGTCGACGAGTTCGGCTTGCCGAGGAGGCACATTTCCAGCAGCCACGAGGAGATCCTTGAGCATTGCAAGGGAGTTTGAAGGATGCTTTTGATGCCGAAGAGCGTACAAAGCCACGAGCCCAACTTTACTTTCGGGTGTGACGCCTGGTGACTGGATCAGTCGTTGGATGTTCTGAAGAATAGTTAGCATTTGTCCATGGTGGACCCGGAATTTGAGATACGTACCTTCAGATCAGTTCCGTGGTTGTCGTTACACGCCAGGCTCTGTTCCAGCTCGCTGACTTCGAGCAAGGTCTCAGCAGAGACCCGTCGGCTAAGCTCTGATACGACGGTAACATGCTTGCTGACGTTGCCAGACAGCTTTCGGAACTCGGGGTACTCCTCAATGAAGCGCTTCATGTCCGTTATTGACTCAAGGTTGGCGTTGTTTTGCGTCTTGGACTGATACTGCCCCACGTACTCCTTAATGCTGCCGCCTAGGTCACCAAAGTTCAGGAACATGTTCTTCTTGAAAAAAGGGTCCTGGTCCTGGGAGAGGACAATCTCCTTCAACTCGGGGCCAGCCTCCGGGACACTACTTAGGTCGACACGGCCGTTTTGAATGCCTAGCAGGTGGTGAACCATGGCCTGGTATGTCCATTGGGTTAGAAGCGGCGTCACGGGGTCTTCTCGACGATCTAGGACCAACAGAATCGGAGGGGTATCGACTTTCCGGAAGTCAAACAGCTGGTCCTCCTGGGTCATCAGATAGCGAACCTCAGTTGCCAGCTTTTTGGCCAAGGGGCTTGTCTTCTCATATCTGATGAGCGGCTTCTTTTTGAGAGACAGGAGCACAGCGATGAGCCCCTCGGCGCACCGTTGTAGCGAGTCCGGGTTCCACGTGTCTGGACTGCTGGCCCAGATGCGCTGCTGCGGTAGAGTCAATCCAAACGAGAAGAGATCTGGGTTGATGACGATGTAGTCGGCAAAGTGCTCCTGGACAACCTTGACAACCTCATGGTCGTCGGCCTCGGCTAGTCGCTCAAGCGACGATTTCTTGGCGACGTTGGTAAAGTACAGATGGTACTCGCCATATTTGGGATCCCGCAGCTCATCTATGAGCAACTGGATGGATTCAGGGGATGGGCGCACGAAACAGAGACAACGCAGGTGGCGCATCTTCTCGCGGCCGGCGTTGTCTAGGCGGTCAATGAGATAGACCTCGTGATTGAGGAGTGACGATTGGGTGACAGCGGTGGAGACAATATTGACAGTTTCCCGGTCAAGGAGCAATATCTTCATCTTGGAGGACGAGGTATCGGTCGTCGTCACCACCTTGGAGATGTAGCCTGCGATGGCCTGGGAGACGTCCATGACGGGCAGCGGCGCCGGGGCTGGAGGGCTTATTTTATTCCAGCACTCACAAGGACCAGATGAAGCTTGCAAGGTATGATACACAGACAAATAAAGGTGAGTAAGACGTGGAAATCAAATGCGACGAGCGATGCGCCAAGTGATGGTGGTCGTTCCGGGTGACGCGAGGTACACGACTACGTAGGCACATTCCGGATAAATACATATCTACCCCTATAAATGCATACCCGCCAGCTGAGCCTGATCAAGCTGTGTTTCGTCCTTGGATGTGATAGGTTGGCCCACGCCTCATTGTGTCAGAGACCAGCTTTGGACATCATAAGAACGAGGCCACACATTTCAAGCGCATTGCCATGTCGCCGCTGGGAATCTGAAACCCATTGCCGTACAGCGCGGGATAATCTTATCCGACTAAACAACTGCTGTCTCATGGCTGAAGCCAACTAAACAATGGCGCTTGATACCTGTCCTCCATCCTCGGAACCGACGTGAGTCTCAACGACCAAACCTGGAGGCTGCATTGCCATTTAGAGAACAACGGCTGACACTGGCTATATACAAAACAGACTCTCATTCACACAGGGTCTTATTGTCGGGCAGCTTTCAGTCGTCCTGGTGTTGGCCGCCTTCATCAAGTTTTTCATCTTCGGCGACCCGCCATCACCCGAAGTCACCGCGTCACTGAGGGACAAGGAACGCAGGTCGAGGACGCTCGCTCATAAGCGCTCCCTCCTGAGTCTGCGGACGCCCAGCAACCGTCGGGGCCAGTCGTTGAACCGCAAGAAGTCGAGTGTTTTGAGGAACCCGCCCGCGCTGACCATCGGGTCTATCTTGAGCAAGACGTACTACAATGTCGACAGCCACCAGCCCGAGAGTCTAGACTGGTTCAACGTCCTTGTGGCCCAGACTATTGCCCAGGCTCGCAACGATGCCCAGCACGATGACGCCATTCTTAACTCACTCTCCAAAGCCCTGAACGGGACCTCGAGGCCCGACTTTGTCGACGAGATCCGTGTCACGGAGCTGAGCCTAGGCGAGGACTTCCCTATTCTCAGCAACTGCCGGGTTATCCCTGTCGATGAGGATGGTTTGAGCCTGGACAACGGGAAGAAGTTTGACCCTGCCACGGCGGCGAGGGACGGCACCCGCCTCCAAGCCCGGATGGACGTTGACTTGAGCGACATGCTCACCCTCGCCGTCGAGACGAAACTCTTGCTCAACTACCCCAAGAAACTATCCGCCACGTTGCCCGTCGCCTTGGCCGTCTCGGTGGTGAGGTTCAGCGGCACACTCTCCATATCCTTCATCCCCAGCAACCCCTCACAGTCCACTCCCACGATGATGACGTTCAACTTCCTGGACGACTACCGGCTGGACTTTTCCATCCGAAGTCTGCTGGGCAGCCGATCTCGGCTCCAAGATGTCCCCAAGATTGCACAGCTCGTCGAATCACGCCTTCATCGATGGTTCGACGAGCGGGCCGTGGAGCCACGATTCCAGGAAATCGCACTCCCGAGCTTATGGCCGCGGAAGAAGAACACAAGAGGGCCAGACGAGACGATGGCCGAAGGCGCCGCCACCATCAGGGGAGCAAAGGGCAAAGACGTTGGCCGCGAACTACGAGACGAGGCACGCAAGGGAAATGCCAGCGATACAGAGGCTTCGCTCAGACATCGACGAAGAGGGGGAGATGGTGAAGACTTCCAGATGCCGGGAGCCATGCCTGGTCTTCAGATGGAGCTATAATAATCATAATGACATAGAAGAAAAAACACATGCCCCTCTTGTTCTAGATTTCCATTTCCTAATTTAGATTGTGATAGTGCTAAGCGTCCGATCTCTGCGACCCTTGCAGGCGCAAATCCCTTTGAGGCATCGAGTTTACTCATTGGGCCGCAGACCTGTTTGAAGCAGAGAGCTCCAGCAAGAAAGGTTTACGAAAATCAACGGATGGGAAAAAATTGGTATTAAGACAGCTATGAGTAAAGGCGTTTTTATAGGGGCTTAACCTGTTCGACAGCTTCAAAACTCAGCTAGGGCTATGGGAGTCTCGGTCAACGAGTACAGATTCCGGCACCAGGTGACCAGGCCGCCGACAAGCAGCACGTAATACGCGGCGGTCCAGATCTTCCGTGAAGAGGCAGCAGCCGGGTCCCGGTCGTAGAGCCAGTAGGGGTCGAGTGAGCCCCAGAAGCGAGGGAGTCCCATGCAATTGCAAAAGGCATGAACGAGGGTGACGGCCAGCAAGCTACCGGTCCTCAAGAACAAAAAGGTGGCATAGGCGCCGAACAACGAGGTGTAGGACAGCTGGAGGATAGAGCGGGCAATGGCAACAGGGAGGGGAGTCTGGGGATGGGTGATGCGGAACTCATAGAAGTGGTGCAGGTGGGCGAGGCCGAAGACGAGCGGCGACAGGAAGATGATTCCGGTGAGGCTGGCGCCGGCCCGGAGCAGCAGCGGGACGGCGGCGGAGCGGAAGAGACATTCCTCGGTGACGGGGCCCTGGAGGGAGAGCCCGGAAGGGGGCAAATTAGCAAAGAAAGAGGAAAAGAAGGAGTGGAAAAGAAGCGGTGTAGGAAGCGAAGGAGGCTTTGTCGCGTCCGTGTGGGGTGGAGATGACAAGGCAAGGTGAAATGAGACGAGCTGGACTGGGATGATGACGGCGATACGTACAGCAACCATGTTTCTCCAGGTGGGCCAATCGACCCAGAGCTCTTTGAGAGGCTGGAGAGTCGTCCATTGGCGAGCGGCGCCGTCGACGACGAGGGACTCGTAGAGCGGCCCTGCGAAAAGCAGCGCCGTGAGCCAGAGGGCGCGGGCAGCCTCACCGAGGCCGGGGGGCCAGTAACCCATGAGGTGCAGGGGCTGCTGTTGGAGTTGCAGGCGGGACGGGAGCTGAGATGAGAGCAGAGCGAGCGTCACGAGGGAGCACGCGGCCGTGGACGACGAGGCCACGAGGATGCGGGCGCGGATCGCCTCTGGGGCATCTCGCGAGCGGGTGGGCGACGGCCGGGTGGCTGCTGAGAAGTAGAGGGGGGTGACATAGACGAGCGTGTAGACGATCTAGAGGGGCACGGAAGCGAGTTTTTCGAGTGAGTAGACGTGAGCAACAAAGGTGAGGTGAGGTAAGGTGAAGTGAAGCAAGGAAACGTGGGGGTTTATGGTGAGGCTAAGATGTTCACGACCTACATCGCGGGTTGTGGCAGAGCCTGGGGTGCTGTGTATGTGCATGTGCGTGTGTGAGACTTACCAGTAACCCATATGCCTGATACGGCCCGAACCCCGCCGGATCGGACGATGAAGTGGTGGACATTTTGGGCGGTCTCGTTTGTATATTTGGGCGGATGTTTTATTTGGGGGAGGCTCGAGACGTTGTCGGAGGGAGACGAAGAAATAAATGGAGATGGGGGAGAAAGGGAGTTTCCTCGGATGGAGAAATGGGGACACCTCTCTGTCAACCACCCAACTCAACTCGCGCCGTTCGTGGTGGTGATGGTCAAAGAGAAGCTCAAGGCTTGAGAGCGAGGATACGTGTGATACTCGAAGTCGGGATAATGGGACGCGAGGCTGAGCTAGGGAGAAGGGAAGGGTTGGTAATGGCCAACCTCACTCAGCCACGACTCATTGTGCTCGACTCGGGAAGCAAATAGCAAGCACCAAACACCAAACACCAAACACCAAGGAGTTTATGCAGTGAGTCGTGAGTGAGGCACTTTCGGCCTAACTGCACGTTGGAACTCTGTCACAAAACATATTGGTATTTTCTTGTGCTTCATTTTAACTTGCATATCGGCTAGTAGGGAAGTTATTGTCCCTATCGCGCCTTTGGCTCCCGTGGGATTATGGGCTACGGTACGGGAACGGATGTGAGCTTGGACCGGATTACTTCGTAGTATGGGGGAAAATTGGAGATGAACGTATCATGTGGGGGCGGGATGGAGATGGTCTTTGACGTGGTCACTCACTGTTGGAACGGCTTCGTCGTTTGCTGACGGGCTCGCAAATTGCTGCTCGCTTTTATTGACAACCTCGTTTGTTGCTGGCACAGCCGACACGCCACAATCGAGACGTAGCCGGAGCGTCAGGGATGGAATATTCATCCACAGCCTGCATTGCATCCCTAGCAGTTGGCGAAGGACGAGAGTCGAGAGTCAGTTACCCTGGAGAATAAGTACGAAGCAGAGCAAATAAATCTCTTAATTCATCGCTTCCAAGTTGCACCCTTACTTGAGACTCCCTTGCCTGAGGCAAGGTCCAGCCGAGTTCCAGGCATCGTTAGTTCGCCTCGCGATCTAAAGTCGACCGACGGAACCCGAAGCCGAAGCCTCCCGGTGAGCGACGTACCTGCATTAGTTGGCAGGACGCGACAGCTAAATGGTCAATGCGCTTGTGAGCGAAGATGGCGAGGCAATCTCAGCAAAGTTGGTACCGTGAGGCTGTGTAATGTGTCCGGTTCACACCATCGACGACTGGTCTCAAACAGTTGTGACGGCGGAAACCAACTGTACCGAGACGAGATATGTCGTACATGCTCACTTTAAGGTAGGTGGTAAGAGTAAATGTAACCCACCATGCCTTGATTTTGATTGACCGATCTCAAATCCTGATTTATCTTGATTTCCCTTATCTTGTCCCGGAGATGAAGCATCGCGTTTGGTCCTGCGATCAATGCACATGTCTTCTCTGGAAGACGACGACGTGTAATGTCTTAACTCTCTCTCTCGCTTCCTCTTTGGATTGACCCCGGCTCGACACTCGTGACGGCGGGCCCACGGTTGATGACCCCATTGGAAAGAATTTCCTTGCTGGCAACCCAACACCTTTTAGTGGTGTTCCACCAAGTTTAGAGCCGCCAGTTTAATGCCCAGAACATGTGGCAGCGAAGCAGGGGGGCAACAGGCCCGAGGGGATTTGCGCAGGGAGTGGCGATGGTTCCATTCACACAATCCGGTCGGTCGGCGACGCGACTTTCTGGATGGAATGGGTCGGCGTGACACGGGCTTGACACGTCTATTAACACGTAACATGTACTACGGAGTAAAGTGGCGGATGACGCCGCGGCACGGCCGCGGGCTGGTGTTGGATTGCGCGCGCGCCTAGAGAGCGTCCGTCCGTATTTCGGGGGTTGCAGCTTTGGCGTTGGCGGCGTCTTGGTCCTGAGTCGGCGAGAAAGACACTTATTTTAGTATTTTAACAACGAGCCCAGCAGTGGCCGTCGCTGCTCAGCCGGCAGACACTGCGCTGTGGTGAAACGAACAAGACGCACTGCAGCGGGGAGCGCGCAGACGCTGCTGGGGACTGCGGCCGGTTGATGGCCGATGGGCGGCATCTGCACTTTGCACTCTGCAGGTGTTTCGAGAGGCGCCGTCTGGGCCGTCTTGCAGCCGCTGATTATGTAGCAGGTTTATGGAACAGGCGCGGGGACAGCAGCGCACGATGAAGGAAAGAAGCGCCCAAATGCTTCCATTTTTGGGCTTCCCTTGCCCGATGACGAGAAGGACTGGCTGGCTGTCGTTGGAATTTGGAAATGCCATGGAACCGTTTCGTTGCAGGCGGGTCGTGGCTTAAACCATGTTTCCCTTTGCCACCTGTAATTAGCAGTCGAAGGCTTCCTCCATGAGAAAGAACTACCAATTGGGGCTCTGTCTCCCCCTGGCCGGGAGAATTATACCCAACTGTCAACGTGGGAAGTAACACCGCCACTAGAACCAGCCATCGTCCCCATCCCTACCATGGGCAGTTGAGCACAAAGCTGCCAACCTCTCCTACCCTTGTCTACAACAGTCAAACCCCACTATCCCACGAGCCCCAGCTGCGAAAAGGCCAGGCAAAGGCATACAAAAAAACACCCCAGACAAACCGCTGTGCTTCACCTTACGGTTTCCCCGGGTCTGGCCGTACTAGTAAGGCGATTGGAGTGTTAACAAATCCCCTCGGAGTCACAGTATCTCGGTATGAGACGAACGAGTTACCCACGATACCAAGATAATTTCTCTCTCTTGAATCGTCGCCGTCTCCGTCCCCGTCCTCCTTTTGCCCCCCATTCCTCTCTCACTCTCACACCCCCTTCAAGCGAAGCCCCTTGGGACCATTCTCAGCTCAGTCGCCCCCCCCGGCTCAACGTCTCCGTACCTCCCGTGTGTCGGTGTCGGTGACATGGTGGCCTCGCCCATACGGTGGGCGTCGTGCTGCAGGAGAAACCCTGCTGCATCAGGTAATATCCCGTTAGCTGCAGAATAGTGTCGATGGCGCTCCAGCACTGGTTCACGTCCATTTCCTGGCTCTGCAACCCACCGCGGCACCGGCCAATGGTAGCGGCCATGGCTTGCTGTGGACGGGGGCGCGTCCCTGGGGGAAGCTACCCAGGACGTGCAGTGCTCCGTACCAAACCCCACGCAAACCAGACTTTCGAGGCTTTTGACAATCAGTCAGGGGCAGATGTATTCCTACCTACCCGTGCTATAGCCCAGGGGAGTAGAACAGGAGTGGCAGGACGAAGTGGCAGGAATGGTTGGGAAACCTGGAAAGAACCCTACAGAGCTACTGCACCTAGTCCGCACTTTCCTCGAGGTTCCCATTGGGGTTGCAGCATGCAGTCTGATGGTCGACGGAGAGGCGGCCTTGCCCTTTTTTCCCTCCCGTCTTAGGTTGAAGCTACCCTACCAGCCTACCCGCCACTCCTTCCTTCCCCATGATCCCATCCCGTGGATCTCTCTCTCCTTCCTTCTCATACTCACTCCCTCCATCCGTCGCTCGTTGTGCGCTCGCTATAATCCAGCCATTGTCGGCCAGTCACTCTTTCACCCCTTCGCTCGTTCTCTCACGATCATTGCCTCTTACTTCGTACTTTGCTTCTTTTCCTATTCCCGGTTCCTACTTCCTACTTCCTGCTTCCCTTTCCCTTTTTGGCGCTTCATCAGACGCAGTCCCCACGGATCTTTCTCTCCATCTGTTCCCACCTCGCCGTCTCCGCCAATTCCTCATCCTGGATCAGCTTCACTTCTCTTTTCCCGTCTCCTACCCGCGCGGCTCTTTATTCTTCTTTACCCCATTCTCGTCTCCATAAAGACATTGCTATCGTTGCGTCGCTATCTAATGCACCCTCGTCGTTCTCGCGCCTAATTCTCTTCCCTCCTCCATAACCGACTGCTCGCCTGTGCCCTCGTCGCATCAACCTCCGAACTTCCGACCCACTCTTCCGGCCCCGATCACCGCCCGCCGTCGTCACCGTCCCCGACGACCTCGATTCAAGTCAATTCGACTCGCCCTCTTCGGGTATCACCCTCAAATCAATTGTTCGCCTCACCAGGGCATGGGAATTTCGGACACTACCGCCTAGTGCGTAGAGCATGTCGGCTTCGCCGTCTTGCACTCCGCCGCGACGGCCACTTCACGAGCGCACCAGCTCTCAGAACAACCGCCTCGGGATCCGTCTCGTTCCCTATAGCCCGCCCCGAATCAGCGCCGATGGCTCCCCCTCTTCCCGCCCCAATTCCTACGCCGACGCAAGCACCGAGGCCGACGCGGAACCTTGGCCTAGGTGTGGTTCTCCATTAGCTCCGTCCAGTCCCTACTACGACTCTCCATCGCCCAGCGCGGCTTGGACAAGGATCCGCCCTCATGCTCCCACCCCGGACTCGAGACGCCGCTCGAGACTTGTAACTCCAGAATCAAGCTCTCCCTGGCGCCCCTTGGCCGACGCCGACACCGACGCAGACGCCGATGTCACCGCAGATACCAGTGTTGACCCCGATGCCGACGTTCACGATGAATCTCTTCAATTCGCCAGCGAGTTTGTGCCCTCTTCGCCCCCAACTTCTCGGCCCTCCTCCGCCCGTCGCCATGTGATCAACGTCCACGCCAACAAGACCTTCTCAGTGCATCCGCAAGATTTCTCAACGTCATCTAGAACCGAATCTATGTGGTCGCCTCCGCCCTCTTACACCACTCGAAGCAGCTCCGATGCCCGCCAGTCCCTGGGTGCATTCAGCAATGATCCCCAAGACCGCCCTAGCTCGCCATTGACTCCCCTCAGCGAACGCAGCGCTTTGTCTAAGTCGCCAGCTTCATTGTCTACTCCACGTGCCCAAACCAGTCCTAGAGTGTCCCCTTGGAACTATCGCATGATTGGTGGCGTTCGGAAGGTTCCTAAGACGCCAGATCTCAAACAGAAGCAACCTCAGCCCTTGTTAGGACACTCGCCTGTGCCACCCCTGCCGTCTCTACCCGAGATCGAACTCACCAATCCGATTGAGGTCCCATCAACACAACTGCTGAACGAGAAGCCCTCCTTCCAGTCGACCCTTTCCTCCCAGTCGAGATTCACAGTCTCTGATAGGACCAACTACAAGATCTATGCTGCCCAGAGCTCTCCCGTGGCAGTTGCCGATCTGGACAGTCTTCCTGCCTCATCGATCCATTCCAACTATGAGCTGCTTGGTGCTCCCTCATCATCAGGCCCTTCTGTCCATGATCAAACTCGACCACCCACCCACGATAGCGACGCCAACTACGTTGTCCATGGTGGACCTTCGTCCTCTTCCTCCGTCGTCGCTGTCCGAAACCGACAACAGGCCGAATACTCCCAAGAGAGCCTCGTCGTTCCCCCTCTGCGACCGAATAAGAAGAGGTCCTGGGACAGCTTTGGCTTGGTCAAGACCCGCTCCCACGACTCTGTTCGTACGGGATCGTTGACCTCGATCTCCAGCATCATGACGCAAGAGGCCACACGAGCCTTGTTTGTGGGCCCTCCTACCATGTTGCATCAGGTTGGACCGAATTGGATCCCTCCGGTCGGTACCACCCCCAAGTCGAAGACTACTGCCCGACAACACCAGTGGAGCTCTCAGCTGTCAACAGTTCTCTCTGAGAGCGAGGGAGGTAGCGAACCTGCTTCCCGCGCATTGTCAGTTGCTTCGATTGCCGATAGACGCAGCAGCAGCCACAGCAAACACATCCTCAGTATGGTCTCTTCCCTGGCTGGCCTTGAAGAGCATATTGGTGGACCTTCCCATTCACGACGAAGCTCATTGGAACCGCCATCGGCGACGTACAACCGAAGCGCACCCCGCGACCACAATACAGGCACCATACGCCTCATCCGCGATCATGACGAGGATGGTGATGGGTTAGCTCCCCTCGAAGAGTTGCATCATCGTTCTTCGCGAACCCGACTGGGGAAAATCCTCTCGAGCTACGCATCAGACCACAGTCTTCGATCGAGCGCAAGCTTCAATGCGGCCGTCCCGACTTGGGCCAAGTATGATTTCCCACATATCAAACATAATCTTGATAGTTCATGACTAACTGGCTCTTAGAGTTTACTATGGTAGTGGTGAGCGGAAGTTTCTGGCATACAAGCCTTCGTCCGAGTCCATGTTCTCCAACTTCAGTTTCACCGACAGCCAAGGGGGTCTCAGCCGTTCCCCAAGCCAAGATCGCTATGTTTCGAACATCTTTAGCCCCCGTCGACGGCCCCGCGACCCCGTGGCGCAGTCTGGCGGGCGGCGCGAGTCGGATGCCGGATCGATGGACATCACACCCCTTCCGCCACACCCCGTTTTGGCGGTTGTCCGCAACCTGAAGAAACAGACGTCAAGCATCTGGTCCCCGCACTTGGGTCGGGATCGCAGACCTATGAGACACAGTATTTGGGAGCCTCCAGCAGCAGACTGGGAGGCAAGGAGCGAACTAACCGGGAGACGAAACGCCCAGGTTGTTATGTTCGTCCTGGGATTCATATTCCCTTTCAGTAAGTCTCTGCTAAAGCACGACCCTGTGCTGTACGTCGCAACTCATGCTGACATGGCTCGACAGCTTGGATGCTTGCTGCAACCATCCCCATTCCCTCGGCAACTCGAATCCATGACACAGAGCAGGGCCACAGCGCATCTAAATTGAATCTGCGACACGAGCACGGCAGGCATGCTCAACTGGTTGACGACGACATGTACCACAGTGCCATGTGGTGGAGGAATGTCAACCGTGGCATGTCCATCATCGGCCTGCTAATGCTTGGTGCTGTAATTGCACTTACTGTTGTCGGCACAAGACAAGGCTGGGGTACCTAGAATTCCCCCCTTTTTGAACCTGACGAAAAAAAACACGACAAGACGTTTAGATGACTGAGGGTTGGGTCACGTCCCGCTCTCAAAAGTTCTATCATGCAACTTGATGGCATCTCAAACGATTCGACGACAACCGACGCATCACGATGCTTTTCTCTCTTCCTTTTTAACCACCTTACGCTACAATCATTCACGATTCTTCTTCATGACCATTGAATTTCTTTTTTGTTTTTTGTTTTTGAATTCTGCTTCCCTCGGAAAAGCTTCTACGACGCACGAACATTTATTTTGGATTCATTTTCCAACATTTCCAACGACACACGATCTTCAGGATTTACTTGACTTAAAACCCTCTTTACGATACACGATCTTTTGACGGATCTCAACAAAAAATACCTCGACGCTCAATTTCTTGTTTCCCTCTTCACGATCTTGAGCCTCTGTACCAACAACCCACAATTTACGGACGATCTTGTGCATCTGTATTATAGTTGGATTTGACAGGCGAATGCCGGGCTTCAAGACGAACACCATGATGTGCTCATTCTTATGATACCATGTAATTAGTGGCCCTTACGATTCGGGCGCAAACAGGAGGGCCTCCCCGGCCCATCCCAGAGATAGATATAATGATGTGATGTAGAATCTACAACTAGATTTGTCATGTTATACTTTATAGAGTTCCTTTGCAATACGCTCTACCACTACTTGAGTATTTTTTCAAGTCCGGGTGATTCAAAAGCTATGCACACCTCGAAAACACCCAAAGGCTGGAGCTATTTAGTTGAACTATATGGACCGTATTCAGTGTAGGCCAGAGGCCGCCTATATTAAATCGCCTTCTGCTTTCTTTGTCGGGCCTCCACCTCGGCTCGGATCTCCTTGACAGCCTCGTTGATGTCGCTTTCCAAGTCCTTAGATATACCAAGGATGGGTTCCTTACCCGTGAGGCTCTCAGTGCTGATGGAGCGTACTAGCTTAGCGGTCACCCTGCCCTGGCGCTTCTCAAGCTGCTTCCGAAGCGCAGCCTTTCCGGGGGAGGCGAAGAAGACGAGAGCAACCAGAGTCCAGATGACGGCGTAGAAGTAGACACGGGTCCAGGCAAGAATGGAGCCACTGAAGGAGAGGACGATGAAGGGGGTGGTAGCGAATGAGAAGGTGAGCTGGGTGGCAAGGTAGGAGACGAAGTCGTAGTACTTCTTCTTGGGTGTGGGATTGCCGGTGATTGGGTCTAGGAAGAAGGGGCGAACATGCCTTCGGACATCTAGAGAGCGGCAAGTTAGTATGGGTAGTGAGGATGGTGACGATGTTGAGCGGTTTGTTGAGTCGGACTTACTCTTCGCAACAGTCTGAATGAAGCTAGCGAGAACAAAGCTCAGATAGTAACCGGGATAGAAGCCATGCCAGAGAGCACTGGTGCCGAAAGTAGCCAGACTCGCGCGGAAGCCAGGCTTCTTGCCCCTCGGCGTGACGCGCAGATAGATGTAGTTCCGTAGCCAGTTACTGGTGTTGATGTTCCAGCCACCAAGATAGCCTCGCGGATTCTGGGCTGTCTCGACTGCCCAAGGATCGATGTTCTGGAGGCGGTTCCACGATATCTTGCCTGTGACAGGGTCCACGCCGTTATAACCGAGGCCGGCGAGAATGCAGGAGCCTTCGGTGAGGGACCAGACGCCGTAGTACTTGAGGCGGGTGACGAAGTTGACAAGGTGCATGATCCAGACGCGGCGCAGGAAGCCGTACTCGACATAAGAGTCCCCCGTTAGGGTGGCAGGGCTGTACGAGCCACTCATGGCCATGAACAAGCCGATCCAGAACAGACCACTGAATGCCTTCCAGGCGGCCGGGCCACCGCTGCGAGGGATCTTGCGCTTCCTCCTCACGGGTGGCTTCTTGGAAGGATCGACCTGGGGGGAGACGTCGAACATGGTGGTGTCGAGCCAGCGGCGATAGTCTGTAAAGTCGAAAGAAGGACCGGCAAACAAAGCGGGAAAGAAGAGGACCCAGCCTGCGTAGTCGAGGAGGGAGGGGAGTTCCTTGAGCATATGGTCGCGCTGGAAGTCAGAAAGCTGGTCCTCGGGGAGTTGGCCGTCGGCGACGTTCCAACAGAAGGCGCTGAGCTTCATGAGAAGGACCATCTGTGCGCCAGTGACGTCGACGGAAGAAGGGCTGTCGGCGGCCTGGCGGGCAATGTGGCTGATAGACATGTGGCCCATGACGAAGGCAAAGCCGATCCAGGGCATGTAGGGGCTGGAGCGGAGGAACTTGGCGATGCAGAAGGTGCCGCCGGCGCTAATGAGGAGGGTCCGGGTACCATCCCAGAGGTCGAAGAGGCCGACAAGGTAGAAGAGGGAGACGCTGGATTTGGGGGGTTTGTGAGCTCGAGAGACGCCTTGAAGCGGTGACGATAGAAGACGTGGACGTACCTAATGGCGAAGAGGTTCTTGGCATCGGGCCTCGAGTCGGGAATGCGCTTCAGGAGAGCGGCGAGCGGGAAGGATATTAGGAAGGAGGCAATGAGCTTGACTAGATTGAAGACGACGGTCAGGATGCTCTTCGCACGGCATGCGTACCAATGTAGGGATAGGCTCTCTCTCTCACCTTCGTCGGTAGAAGCACCGATGCTTGAGGCAAGGGCGTCGAAAGCTTGATAGGAAATTCACGTTAGTGGCCTAAGCGCGCGCATTGGCACAAGCCGAAAGGCATTCAACTCACGACGATGGATGAAGAGCAACATGGCGGCGGGGTTGGCTGGCGCACGCGGGCCAAACTGGCGAGGTCGAGGGTGCTGGCGGTCAGGACGAAGGGAGGTAGAAAGGGATGAAAAAGAAAACGAAAAAAAAAAAGGTGCGGTCGGAAGACACTTCTGTCCTATATCATGATGTAAAAATAGGGTCCCGTGAGGCAAGGGAGAGATAGACCACAAGGTAGAACACCTTTTGGCCGATGAGATCAAGTCTAAGTGCAAGACTAGTAGATAAAACTCGATACGGAGGGGAAAAAAGGTTGGGACGTCATTTCAAGAAGCCCTTGCCCCAACAGGGAAGCTTGGATGGGGTAAAGCTACGTAACCATCGCTAACGGGATAGGCGGTGACTTGCCCCACGTGGGGGGGGGGGGGGCGGACAACAAAATGCGTGAAGAGGCGGCCGATGGACGACGGGATGGACGATGGACGATCTCGGATAGATAGATACATGCCCCAAGTACGAATATCCAACCATGCTCGTGTACAACGGCAGCTGACCCAACGGAAATAGTGACCGAGAGTACGTACAACCCTTTTATCCACATTTCTCAAGCCGTCACGTACCATCTCAATAGGTGTCATCTGGCTTCCTTTGTTGCGTGCGTGACAAGCAATCAGTCTTACACCCTGTGTCACTTATCCTCATCATTAAACACCGCCATCGCTTTCACATGCTCTGGCTTCGGCCGTTAGCTTTCGATTGCTACACAGCATATGTACAAGCACATCCCCAAAGCCATTCGTTGTCATAGGCTCAGTCCAGCCACCATTTCCATCCCGTCCGACTCCAACCACGCCCGTGTCTATACCAAATAAATAGAGTAGTCCATCCCCTGGCAATTATTACCGCACTATATCATACATACCCGGCGTGGCAGGCTCTTTCTTCCAGTGCTCTTGTGTGCTCTTGTGTGCACTTGATTTTGCTCCTTTCCTATGTATGTCTTATGCGAGTGGCACATGCTCGATTTATCGCCAGCAAGTATGTATGCCGCTAACCCCTGGTCACTCACTTACCATGGCCGTCATCCAAGCTTCTTCGCACACCTAAGAGTTGGCGGCGTCACGGCTGCTCTGAGAGCTCGCACTCATTGTAGGCCGCGTCGTAGGCAGTGTGTCTCGCGGCCCCGACTGTCGCATTCGAGCGATAGCATACACGATGCCACTGACGAAGGCAATGAGGATGGCCGACACACTACCGACGGTCACGGGAGCCGAAAAGAAGATTAGACCGCTGATGGCAATCGGAAGCTTGTTGAGCGCACCGACCATCGAGTACGTTGTCGATGATGTGACACGGATGCACCAGGCCGAGCAATACGAAATGAAGATTGCTCCCAGTCCAGAGTACACCATGCCCGTGATCATTCGGTTGCGTGTCTCCACTGGGAAGTTCTTGGAAAAGTTGTCGCCGGACCAGTCCTCCATCACAAAGGAGCAGACAATAAGCACGGGGATTGTAAGGAGGTTGTTGTAGTACATGGCTAAGTGAACGGATTAGGTTGATGAATCTGAGTCCCGCAACGAAGGGGAAGCTGAGAGAGGGGGGGGGGGATCCCGAGAAAAACTTACTATCCCAATCCTTAAAGTTCATCTTCTTGATGACCTTGCGTATACCCAGCAGGTAGGCTGCGCTGCAGAAGACGTTCATCCCCATCCAGGCGTAGCCAGCATTGAGCGTCGAGATGGCCGCCGACGAGTCGGTGGTACCGAAATCACCGGCAATGGCACTCTGAATATCGGCCCAGGCGGCAACCACGGAACTCAAAACCATCAGACCAAACGAGAGCAGAGCCACGGGCGTGACACTGCCACCGAACCACAGCACCTCGCCGTACGCAATGACAATAATGGTCAGGTTCTTGAAAATGGTGTAGACGGGGACGGAGAGGAACTGTAGCGACTTGGTGCCGGTGTAGATCATGCCAACGAGTAAGAGCGAGATGGGAAACCCTGTGGTCTATTAGTCGTGAATCCATCATAGCTTTGGTCACCCCGATTGCCACACTTACACTTCTTTGCCCTGTCAGGATCAAAGGGAGCCAGGACCTTGATCATGCCCATATGCTTGCAAGCCGTAATGGTGGCGATGCAGACTATAGCCTATGCGGGTCACGATGGTGAGCACGATGCCTATCAGCCGACGTATGCAAGGCATGGGCTTACCTGAACGGCCAGATAGAAGAAATTGAGGTTCCAGAAGGTGCCCGAGACGACGTACTTGTTGACGACGGTCATGCTGATCGAGGACAAGCAGTACGCAGTGATGGACACGGGCGCACTGTTATCAAGAGACGACAACCCTGGGCTGCCGCCAATAGGGTGGCGGTTCTTTGTCGTCGGGGACGGGGCCATGAAAGGGTCTTTTTCCTTGCCAAAGGCATTCTCGCCTATGCGGACTACGTAGTCCTCATTCTTCTTGTCCGTCATCGTTGCGGGTGTTTGGCGGGAAGCGATCGTTCAGTTAGGGGTGACCGGAGGCAGATACGGAGGCAGCAGCGCAACGCAGGGACGTTCAGCGAAAGAATATTGAGGAATGGGCGGCTTTGTCGTGCGTCGTGTTGTGTCGCGGGTCAGCGTGAGTTCGCGGTGAATCGGGTGGGAGCCGCGTCGAATGCTCCTTGAATCGTTGTTTCTGGTAATAGTCGAGACCTTAGATAATCCCTTCCTCTGGTCAAACACGTCAAAAGTTCCAAGGGCCGGGAGTTGTGGCTAGGTTAGTGAGATGAGGGAGACGTGGAGGAAACACAGGGGGCCTCCGCTTAGTCATAATCGCTTGGGGCTTTTTTGCCCGGTAGGCCCGCGTGAGCGTGACGCCATCAAATGGAGGTGAGTGAGGGTACGGAGTACCTCGTCGTACTTCGGCATGGCAGGTGCCGAGCCCCCTGAGCCCCCTAAATCCCCAAAGGCCTCCCTAAAGCCACATGCCACTGCACCGACATGATGCAGGAAAAGGACCACCAGGCTCCATCGCAGCCCCGATATTACACTGGCAGGGCATCGTTAACGGTATTTGGCAACCCATGCCTGTTTCCTTTGCTGGGAGTCGTACCACACATGTACATGTACAGTACTGAAGTTACCAGGTTGTCGGACGACAAGCTGGGGCAGGCTGAGGTGAAGCGACCTCAGGTAAGATGAGATGCAGCAGATGTCCCAGATCGAAGCTGTTGGAGTTGCGATGGAGAACAGAACAGCCCATCTGGGCTGACTCGGTGACTGGCTGTTCAGTGTTGGGCTTGTGGCTGAACATCTACAATGCCGGCTCTGCTGCACCGTCGACCCCGTCCTCGCCACCTTCTTTGTCGTCTTCTGGTGCTGCCGGAAAATTGAGGTGCTTCCAATCCTCCAGCTCCTCCGTCACCGACCTCATGCGGTCTCGGATGCTCTCAATGGCGTAGCTGCCCAATAGAAGTCGTAATGGCGGGTACGAACAGTGAGCCAGCTGCCAGATCAGCTCGGCACACTTGACAGCGCTCGTCGGCTGCCGGTCACCAAGCCACTGTACCATCCGCTTTGCGTGGAGAGCCGGCGACGTCGCATGCCCGTATGCCTCGCTTGCTGGTTTAATGAGGAAGTGACCCCATGTCGGCAGCGGGTTGCTGAGCGTCTCGGGCTCGTCACGCCGGACATGCCCTGGTTCAATGAGGGTTGCCTTGATGTTGAACGCGTCCGTTTCGTAGAGCATTGCCTCAATGAGGCCCTCGACAGCATACTTGGTGGCACAATACGGCCCAAGCCCTGGGACCCCCAATGCCCCAGACGTCGAGCTGAGGATGAGGTACCGCCCCCCGTTCTGCCTCCGAAAGTAAGGGAGCGTCGCGTGGATGATGTGGACGGTGCCCATGAAGTTAGTCTCGAACTGGTTGCGCAGGTCATGCTCGTCCTGGTCCTCGCAGGCACCGATGACGCCGTAGCCTGAGCAGTTGGCAACCACGTCGATGCGGCCAAAGTGAGTGAGCGTGCGTTCCACAGCATTGCAGACCGAGTCGCGGGAGCGGACGTCGCACAGCGCTCCGAGGCAGTTTTCATGAATTCCCGTCATCTGCTCCGGGGTCGACTCAAGTGAACGGCCAACCGAAGTAACCAGATCGCCGCGAGACAGAGCACACTTGACGAGGGAGCGCCCCATGTGGCCGGTACCTCCAAAGATCTGAGCGGGTGGTGAGAAGAGAGTGGAATAAGGAGTGCGTCCAAGTCAACATACTATCCAGACCAGCTGTTTCGAGGAAGTGCCGCCAAGCGGCGGATCGCAGCTCGCGGGCAGCTGAGGCCGCAGCTTTCCCGACCCATCGGTCGCATCTGAGGCTTCAGTGCGTGTGTCCATCTTGCACTTAGAGGCCCGATCAGTGTCGGTCTGCGGTGGAGAGAGGTTGGCCTCTTCGTTGTTGTGTTGTGGTAAGACGGTGGCGACGTTGGGATGAAGAAACAAGAGATGGAGCTTGAGGTGGTGGAAGTAGGTATCGTCTACCAATTCTCACCAGGCATGTACACCAAAAAAGGTACTTCTGTTTTTGGCGGGGGCCGTGGGAGAGGCTATGTATATGCCTGGCGTCAGTACCGATGCCCCACCAATAAGGAGTCTGCCATTAACAGTAGTAACGCAACGTCACTTTCAGACATGCTAGACTGCGCTGTAACTTGGTAAATACCGTTAGTACAACTACTCGTAAATTGTGCAGGAACTTATGGAATGGCAGTTAGCTGTCCCTAAGCGCCCGTCACTGATGGTAAGTTCGGAGTGAGTCGAATTCGATCTTCGGCACCGGCTTGCACAGAGCTCCCGGACCCGGGTTCGGACCCTCAGCACCGGCCCCGGTATCCAGCTGCCAGAGGGGGAACACCGACGCGCATTACGGGAATTACTTCTAGAGGCCTGTTCTTCTTTTTAAGTGTATCGAGGGGCTTCAATGGCTGGAAGCAACAGAAGCCGACCCTGCTGGATGCCGTGATACCAAGACGTTGACCAAACGTGTGCCTGCCTGCCTGGATACCAAGGGATGTAAATATCTTGGCAAAAAGCTGCGCGCGAGATGGGCCGAACTGCATACCGGAGTAGCTTCTACATGGCTACTGGATACTGCATCATCGTCCGCGTATGTGCACTTAGATCAACGGGGTGCCGGTTTAATCCAACAACGAGTGTCGAGTTGTTCAGGTCCCCACATTCACGCCAACAACCAATTCAATAGTCCGGATTACTGGCCGTGACTGGCTAACTAACTTAATCGGTATGCTACTGCCTCTCTGTCTGCCCTTAATATTTGGAGCTATACCTTTTTTCACACTTACCCGACTGTCATCTCATTGACAATAACCAAACTGACAACGACGAAGGCTGTCCTGCGCCACCCCAAGTGGCGTCAAAATGTCCCCAAATCACGTCAACGATGCACAACTTAATTATCCCCTCTTTTGGTATCTATCTACTGCGGCCCTTGAGGGTAGACTCCGCACTCACATACAAAAACACGCTTTTAGATAAGGGTCGATGGGATATTGTGTCATATCGTCGCCAGCAACCTGTGGACTTTCTGTTTTTCTGGTCACACACTTCAACTAGCAGGCATGCTGGGTTGGCGACGCTGCCTGCAACAAACCCCCTAGTCCCACGTGGGTTCCTTTACTGGGCTAGGAATTCCTTCACGTACTCTTGCCGATGTGTGTTCTGGTCCAGCTCGGGCTCACGGTTCAGAGCAGTCCACTTGGGCTCGTCTTTGAAGAGTCGCATGGCGTGGACGAACTAGCTCGGGCATCGGTTAGCATGGCACGAGGTGAGTCTCGCACTGATCTCGGTAATGCTTACGTTGTCCTCGTCGGTAGTAAAGCGGTGGTAAATGCCGGCCGGCAGGATGAGCAAGTCATCCTTGTCAAGCTGAACGCGCACCCACTGGTCGTCCTTACTACGGACGTCGAAGTAGCCACGGCCGTCGCGAATGTACCGGATCTCCTCATCCTCATGCAAATGCTCCTTGAAGAACATCTTGACCTTTTCCTCGTACACGTCGCCCATCGTCTTCGGGGAGACCTTGACCTCGTCCCGGTTCCTGTATCCACGCTTCTCAGCCAGCTCGTCAACGCTCTGGAGCTCGGGAAGGTGATAGTAGTATACACCGAGCGCGAGGAGAGCGTCGGCATCCACCTCCCGACCGGAATCATGAGGGAGGCGTTGGTCACCCTGTGAATACTTGTTAGCCGGGAGACTTAAGGTCGGGATGGTTGAGAAGGGTTTCACGGACGGGGAGGTTGTCGTAGTAGTAGGCCTTCATTTTGTAGATGGGTGACTGTGGAGGGACTGTCGCAAGCGATCGAGTGTGTTTCTTTCGGCGAGGGCGCACGGAGGAGGAATTCGTTGGATTAGGATGGAGGGGCGGCGAAGGCCAGAATTATAAAGTGCCATTCATGGTGGCGGGGCAAGCTCGCCATGGTTGCATGGTGCATGGTCAGCGAGCCGACGTCAGTGCGCCAGTGCATCAGCACTAACTGCAGGGGGGTGTATTGCTACACGACAGTTCCCGCGGGGCTCGGGGCTCTGAGGTACCGACATCACCACGTTGGGCTGCTAGCCTATAGCGGGATGAAGGGTTACCCCCTTGACCGGCACCTGTCCTTTGTACGCCATCACTCATGTCAAGTTGCCTCGGTCGGTACATCAGTCACCGGTGATATGGCAGATGATGCGCGTGAATGACGAATTGGCTGCGTCACTTTGGCAATTCATGGGAACATGCCCTCGACCGTCGACCAATGGTACATATATGGTCGGCCCATGTATCGGATGTTCCTGGAGTTGTATCATCATGAATATCTCCAACGGCGTAGACACAGAGACAAGACAGCAAATAGGCAAAGAAAGATAAGGGAAGTAAACGAATGCAGTGGATAAGAATAAAGATGAACGACTGTAGTCGTGGTTTCCCCAACGCCACCATAAGCCCAATCCCAATCAGACAATCCCGTGTCTTATGCTCTACCAAAACGCCGAGCCCAAATGCTGGAGCAAGTAGATGCCCAAAGAGACTCAATGTCAACCTAATCGCCATCACCGAGGCTAAATTGAGGCACCTCTCTGCCGTGTCTGGGTTCTCGCCATATCCCCCAGCTTGACTACAGATCGCGAGGCCCAACGTCCCTCACCCCAGCAACCATGATGTCGTTGTTGATGGCGCCGGCCGAGTCGTCTTGCGCACGCGCCTCAAACAGGCGCCTCCACCAGCCGGGAGGATCCAGGGGTCGGGAACCGTTGTGCAGAGGTGGGTACACATCAGTGAAGAAGTACCATACATGCCCAATAACAACACCCATCATCTCATCCTTTGGGATGGTCCCATGCAAGACGAGGCTGAAGCCCATCAGAACCCACGGGAGGTAAGGGGCAGTAAAGACCAGCAGGCCGAGGAAGCTGAGTCTAGTATCGGGGTTTCGGCGGGACCATATGTAAACGAGAGTGGACGAGAGAGGATGGCCGAGGAAGGGCATGGAGACGAGGGGTGACAGGGCGATCAAGCTGGCCATGGCGTAGACGAGAAGCCATGAGAAATGCGCCGGGGAGCGGCCGGAGGATTCCTCGAGGAGTCGGGCGTAGCGTTGGAGAAAATAGACATGGAAGAGGAGATCGAGGGAGAAGGGGCCGAAGTAGAGAAAGGTGGTCAGTAGTCGCCAGTACTGTAAACACAAAATGATAAGTACGGCGTTACAAGTTGGAGGTTAAGGTCGATGCAATGCGGGGCAGCGCCGTGTGCTTACGTTACGCAAGATGGAAGAGGGGACAAGAGGGGAGCAAGGACGGGATGGAGTGGGAGGAGCGGGAAGTGAAGAGAAGAGAGACAGAAAGGAGAGGGGTGACTAACCTGCGATTTCGCAAAGACGGCGCGGAAACTGTAGAAGAGTTGGAAGGGCGTCACCATCTGGCACTGGACCAAGGCGCTCGTCAGGACGGTCGCCGTTGTCCACCATCGGGTACACGTAGGCATTTCCCAGAACCAAGTCTCGAGAGGCAGACGGCCTCCATCCATGACTTGATCCATTGGACGAGAGTGATGTGGACGGCACGGGGTCGATTCGCGGGTTGCGGAGGGAGGAGGCAGGACGTAGGAGAGGACGAGGTGAGGAGTTGAGGCCAGGTAAGGATACAGTGCAAGGTCAATCAATATGCGCACCGACGGGAACGTCAGGCTTGACGGGATGGGGTAACCTGAAGGTTCAGGTGCTGAATCGTATGAATAATTTGGGTCCTTTGGGCAAGACAAGATATCGAATGGAGCAAGCTAGTCAGCAAGTAAGTACCATAGACGAATAGAGGCACCGTTAGTGCGATTGTGAGGTGGCCTTTCCACGGAAGCGCTGACGTTGATTGTTTGGAGGCGAGTGTTTGAGTCGAGTGCCTCCACTTTCCCTGAAGGACCCTGGCGCGTTGGCACTGAGCTTGGTACTCCGTTCTCCGTGGAGGAAGTAGAGGACAAAGTACCTCGTGCCAGTGCCGGGGGGCAGGTACGCAGCATGACGGCCAGTACGGGGATGAAGAAATGTGGCTAACAGTTGGCTTTTGGGAAGCTGTGGCTGACCGCCCCCACCTAGGTAAGTACGTACTTGGCCCACTAACCCTTGTCGCGGGTACTACTAGTAGAATAGTAAATTAGTACCTCTCAAAGGCTGGTGGGGCCGGTGGCTGGTGTCAACTATCAATGTGCATGGGAATCAATCAACGCGAAATTCGCGGGGCTGGGGATGCGAAAGCGCGTGCCTTCTTTAATTGATTCCCACTTGCGCCAGCCCACGGCCCTCGGTCCTTCAGCACCTCCATTCTCACGCATCGCCGACTCTCTTTCTCTGCGCATCGCGATCGAACTACAAGCTTCAAGAGATCTTTCTCTTCATCGTCACTCTTTCCTCTTGTCTCTCAGAGCTCTCGCGCAGGTCCGCCATGGCACGGAAATCCGGCGCGTCCCGCAAGTCGCGGGCCAGTGACGTTCAGGGTACGTCTCTTTCTCCAACCAGCCGCCGCAGCATCGCGCATCCCAGCCGGCAAACTTGCGACAAAGATAAAGACTAACCGTTGCCCACAGCTGGTGATCCCGTTCCTGTACGCGCAAAGCGAAGATACCGTCCCGGCACCGTTGCCCTCCGAGAAATCCGCCTCTACCAAGGCCACACAAAACTGTTGCTGCTGAAACTCCCCTTTGCACGTCTCGTTAGTTGCACCCCGCCGAGGTCTCTTGCGCGCCACGCCGAGTCTATCGGAGACTAACGCCTTCAATAGGTCCGCGAAATCGCCTTGACAGTTCGTCCCAAGGGAGAGGGAATGAGGTGGCAGAGCCAGGCCATTCAGGCTTTGCAGGAAGCCGCCGAGGCCTTCATGGTTCACCTGTTTGAAGACACAAACCTCTGCGCCATTCATGCCAAGAGGGTTACCATCATGCAAAAGGACATTCAACTAGCCAGGCGGATACGCGGTGTTTGGGGGGGGCTTGGTTGATGATGGAGGGGGGATGCATAATGTTAAAAAGGGAACGGAATGGGCATTTCGATTGGGTTTTCGGGTGGTATTTCGATTGGCAAAGTCGATTGGCGTTGGGCGTCTGCAAGGCTATATACCTACGGGTGCAGCTTGGTGTATGGGTTAGGTACTGTTTACGGGGGGTTACCATTGACCCCAACAGGATGAGCGAACGAGGGAACTCTCTTCCACGTATAATACAAAACAAATGTCCTGATCCTCGATACTCGACGATGCCCTGCTGTGGGCGGCGCAACGTGAGCTGACAGCAAAAAGATGCGTCAACCACCAACACGGCATGAATTAGCTACTTAGTGGTGCCTTTATCTAGGAGAACGACATAGGATGAGCATGGGTACCAACGAGTATCTATTCAACTACTGTACTGCCGTGACAGCGGGTGCTTATTGTACCTTGCGTCTTATGCACCTTGTCTTTAGTACTGGATTCCAAGTGTCGACGGAATGGCAAAAAGCATCCCCGTGAACCAATCCCTTCCGCTCATTGGCTGCGAGGCTGGCGTCGGCTTGCTGCCGGTCCCTGACGTAATGCATATCAACGCTCTCAAGCCCACCTGCGCAACTTGGCAGCTCCCCGCGACAACCCTTCGGACTCATCACTCCCTACTCTCTTTCTTGTCAGCCAATCCCTTCAGAAAGACACCCAATTGAGCCGGTAGAGCACCCAGAGACAACGCCAAACAGCAATGAATCGAATGTTCAATTCCCGCATGGCCTTCCGAGCCATTGCTGGTGGCATTGGCCCTGCTGCATGTGCTGGCAGCTTCCTGGTCAACCGCCGGGCTATTCGATGCGATGCTCCGACCTTGGCCGCCTCCTCGCCGCCTCGACGGCGCCGCCCATCCGCCTTGGATGTGTCCCCCGAAACTGTTAGCCAGGTTTCCAGCGGCAGTGTTGCTGGTGTGTCACCCTCTCTGCTATACAGCCGCCTCGAGCGTTAATTGACTTTGCTTGTGTTTCTCAAGGTTTCGCAACCGGTTTAGTTGTGGCCCTTTTCTCCCGCACACTCGCCCTTTTCAGTAGTTTGTTTGCTGTTTCTCTGCATGTAAGCCCCCTCCTTTTGTTCCACATGTGCATGTCATGTTTGGGTAAGTTCAGTATCCAACACTGATTTGCCGTAGATTGCAGCGCGTTATGGGTGGGATGTGACTCGCCTGTTAGGTATCCGGAAGCTTTTGGAGGGCAGCGCTCTGTGGGAAAAGAGCAAGGGGAAGCCGTGGTTTACGACTTCTTTTCTTGTGACTTTCATCTTGGCCGCGTTTGTGCACCTATAGGGGTTTGCTCGCATTCGTTCCTCTCTGTTACTAAAAGTTCACGCTGATATGGGCGTGGAGTAGCTGCGCGTGTTATTGGTGATAGTGCAAGTCAAGCCGTTCCGTGTATCATAGAGGCATCATATGTGAAGGTAAATAACAAATATGTCGCCCCTCACCAATCAAAGATCCCATACTGGTATGCTCTGTCCTCATTGCGTTGAACTTTTGCCGTTTTACCCACGATGTCTCACGATTCAACCTGTCAGTTTTCATCACTCAATAGGTTCTGTCTCCCGCTTGAGCCAAGCCATCGTCATCTCGTCCTCCTCGAAATAGCCTCGAGTCTTCTCCAAGACCTCGGCATGGTAAGAATTAAGCCACACCTTCTCAGTCTCGGTGAGCAGGTCCACATCGAGCAGGTTGCGGCAGTACGGAACCATGGTGACATGCTCGAACCCAAGGAATGGCTTGTCTCCAAAGGAATGCTTAGTCTTGACCTCCTTGACAATGATGACGTTTTCGATCCGGATGCCGAACTTTCCATCTTCATAGAAACCAGGCTCGTTGGATATCACGTTTCCTGGGGCGAGTGCAACCTCGGCAAACTGGACTCGCGTGCCAATACCAATTGGACCCTCGTGAACGTTCAAGAACGATCCGATACCGTGCCCAGTTCCATGCCTGTAGTCGAGTCCATTTTTCTGTTTCGTGAGTTAAAAGTGGCATTCTTCAGTCCATTTTCGGCATACTTACCCATAGGTGTTGTCTGGCCAAAGAGTCAAGTGCGAAACCAGTCGTCCCCTTGGGGAATACAGCCAGGTCTAGACCAATATGGCCCTTCAGAACAAGGGTATAGGCCTCTTTCTCGACATCGGTAGGGGTTCCAAAGTGCAGCGTTCGTGTTGTATCCGTGGTCCCGTCACGATATTGGGCACCGGAATCACAAAGGTAAATAGCGCCAGGATCGATAGTGGCACAATTCCCTCTTTCTGGGCCATAGTGAATGATAGCAGCACTATGGGCGATTTTATGTCAGTATAAGCCCTTGGCTGAGAATGTACCCGGCTACCCGCAGAGGAGTTTGTTATGGAGTCACTTGGGACTGAGCCGCGAAGGGTTGACAACGTACTTTGCACCAGTGGAAGAAATGGTTGGAAAGGAAAGGCCGACAAAGTCGACTTTAACGGAACGCAATTTCTCAAGCTCGTCTGCAGCCTCCACTTCGTCCAGCTTGTTCTTCTTCACCACGAGCTGTTGCTCAAGCCAAGCGAAATATTGTATCAGGGCGGCACCATCCCTCACGTGGCAGGACCGCATTCCATTGATCTCGGCCTCAGTCTTGATGGCTTTGGCATCGCCAATGGGGCTCCTAACTTCATCAACCATTGAGTCCCCCCCAAGGGCGGTCTTGAGAGCCCACGAGCCCTTGGTGGAGATGAGAAAGCTTCCGGTTGCAGTACCGCCCTCAGACCTACGCTGCTTGCTGACAGCCGCATGTAAGTCTCTTGAATCGTCCAAGATGGCACTGTAAGGCTTGATGTTAACCTTGTTGGCGGCCAGATGGGAGCGGCAGTTCTCATCTATCTTGGAGGAGTCGATGTAGAGGGTGGCGGAAGTAGGCGTAACGATGGCGTAGGAAAAGAAGACTGGGTTGAAGGGAATATCGTTTCCTCGCAGGTTAAAAAGCCAGGCAATTTCATCAAGCATGGAGACGACAAAGCCAGGGGAGTGCTTTTTCTCGAGCTCTTGGCGAAGCTTAGTGAGCTTGTTCTGGACCGATTCTCCAGCGAGCCTATCGGGCTGGATAGAGACGAGCTCGCAGGGTCGGGCTGGCCGTTCTGCCGCCCAGACCAGATCAACCAAGTTCTCTTCAACGGGTAACAGTTCCGCGCCACCGGACTTGTGAATCTTGTCAGCTAGATTCTTGGCCGTAGACCCAGAGATGAGAGACGGGTCCACGGCAACATTCTTACCGCCGGCAGACTGCTCAGCGGACCATTCCTGCCAGGTAGGGACATCTTGGAGACCTTGCTTGAGCAAAGTCCAGTTGCTGTCTAGCTGAGATGCGGCCTGGTTGAAGTAGCGACCATCAGTGGCAAGAGCGGCGGATTGCAGAGTGATGACGGCACATCCAGCTGAGCCAGTAAATCCAGAAATGAACTCGCGCCTGGCATCGCAATCTGCGATGTACTCGGAAGAGTGGCTATCTTCGGAGGGGATTACTGCACGGAGAAAGCGTAGGGTCAGTGATGTGAGATGTCACGTGGCCGAGGGGAGGCGGAAGCCAAAAGGGAAAGGCTGTGGTGCCCGTCGGGGCTCACCGTAGACTTGGACGTTACGGTCCCTCATCAAGCTCCTCAGGTGAGAGAGCCTGGAAGTGGTATCAACCTTGTCCATGACTGCAGATGAGAAGAGGCGACGTATGGGAGACGCTGATGTCGAAGGCGGCGGCCGTGGTGTTGCCAGACGGAGGAGCCTTGCCGTGGTCTGGAGGAGCATAGACTCTCGAACGGACGCAGCACACACACCGAAACGAAGCCTACGATACCGGACCTCGGAGCACTTATGGCTGGGCAGACGCTGTAAAGAAGGCCGTGAATTATGAATTCCTCGAGGTGGAGTAATTGATGAGGTGCTGTGTCCTGAGAGCAAAGGTCAGGGGAGGGACGTGTTCCTGAGTTAGAAGGCAAATAAATGGGTGGGTGATTTGGGAAATTATAGACAGCCAACTCCTCTCTATCGGTGCGAGGTGTAGAGGAGAGAGTGGCGAAGCGACGAAGAAGGGTGATTGATGCTGCCACTGTGTTGGGTGTTGGGCGGGGAATGCCAGCTCAAGGTCGTAGCTTCCGCAGGCAAGACACGAGAAAGTGGGGAGATGGGAGACGGGCGACGGGGTCATGATGGAAGATAGCGCACTCACCTGACCGGGGAAAGAGTAATTAATCGTGACAACATAGAGCTGAACAGGTATCTGTAGGTACACAGCATGTGATGGCAGATGATGGCAAGAGATGCTTTCAGGCGGCTGGGCTAGGTTGGCCAGATGAATCGAGCGAGGGGTGGCCGTTGTAGCTTACCTACTTCACGAATCAAGCCCCACGAGACCTCACGCGGGCAATGTGCGAGGCAGTGACGACAGAGAGGACCTGCCGACGCTGGCCGGCGGATATTTGGAATGGCCGCAGAGCCGAGCAATCTCTCCACCTCCAAATCAGTGCTTTTCCAGACGCTATCGAGCGAGTGGAGGCCAGTTATTAGTTGCTCAGATTGGGGAGTTTCTAGCGGAACCTTGCCTACAGAGGTAGCAAGTACTACCTACTATCTAGGTAGTAGACTAAGGTATGCCGGGTTACAGAGTGCCAATTAGTGAATGCGACTCGGATGGATGGTACAATGATATGATCAAGGAGTGACATGTCTTTATGGGTCTTATACGAGACAAAGGTGCGGATTGCTGGTGCATTGAGAGGTATTTCTCGCCCAACCTAGAGTAATTACCTTTAATCTCCAGGTACCCTGCACCCCACCTCCGCCAGTTTCTAAACATGAGTGTGTGCTTCGCAACTCGTTGCAACCCGAACGACATGTCGGTAGCGGTGGCCCACCGGGAATGGAAGACCTCAATCTGAAGACCTCAGCACCAGGGTCTGAGAATCGTAAAGCGAATGAGAAAAAGGTTTCATTATTTTTGTCCACTGTCCCTCTCACGTCAACATTCGAGCTTGTTCCATCGGTTGCACCACAAGGCTGCTAACACCCATTCACAGCCCACTAACCGCACCCCACCAAGCGAAGAGCGAGAGAGCTCTCTTCTCTCTCCCCAGCTCACTCTGCCTCTTTCTCTTTCCCTCCCTTGTCAGCCATCACCCGCCGGTCCAACAGCGAAAATACTTTACTGGTTTTGCTGGGTCACTAAAGGCAAACGATAAGCCTACTCCGAGGCCACGGATTCTCTCAACCGCAGTCTTTGCTTGTGTTTGGAGCATCATCTTGATCATTGTGGCCACCAAACCCCAGCACCAAGCGGCGCATGCCTCGTTGCATCTCTTGTCTCAGCGTACCTTGTATTTCTTGCGGAAGTAGCCGAACAGCTTGCCATCCCAATTACCAGACACTTGCTGAGCATCAAGACACTCGGAAAGCAGAGACGTCAAGTCCTTGCTTGGGTGCGAGGCTCTGGCATATCCCGCAACGGACAACGCAAACGGAGGCCAGGCTAGGAACGTTGACACCGCATCTGAGGTATGGAAGGACCCTTTACTGGAAAAGAGTGGCTGTCATGTCTAGCCTTTTGCTAACATTGCTCTAATTAGTCCTTCACTCAGCTTGCTGGCCGTCTCAATTGCTGCGCCACCTTCTTGCTGGAGTCGTCCCAGCCCAGACGTGTCTGAGGGACACTGCATCATTCGTATTAGGGACTAGACACGAGGGTCCCAAACACCAAAATGGACGAACAATCGATTCCTACCTTAACAGAGGTCGAAGCTGTCAGTCATCCTTTTCGAGGTCCTTGAATATCTCCCACACCGCCCCCAAGCACCTGTGGATGGGAGTGTACTGACCTGCTTCAAGCTCATCACCTCCCTCTATCAGCCAAATCCCCCAGCAGCCATCTCCCAGATGCAGTCGGTTCTATCCCGACTCCAGAGTTCCCCACAAGCTTGGCTCATGGCTCGTGACTTACTCGGTCGACCGGACGACAAAGTGAAGTTCTTTGGAGCCCTTACCATTATTATCAAGCTCAACAACGAGAGGTATTTCTGCCTTCAGCTGTGCTATACTACATCCAAAACCCGACTTCTCTAATCAATCTCCCGTTTCAGTTCTTCCCTCTCCGACGAAGATGCAAACGAACTCCTGCTGCGATTGATCGGCTGGTATTTGGACTCGTTACGTCCAGGCAATGGCCAACTCGTTGTCAGAAAGCTCTCCTCCGCCTTGGCAACATTCTTTCTTCACTTCCATCGTCTCTGGCCGTCATTCGTCCGACACCTCTGTCTTTGTCTGGTATCTGGCCAGCCATGCAGCACCGCCGGTTTGGAAGATGCCCCCGACTCGGCGACCATCATCGAGCGTCTTAGCCCGGCTCAGGTTCAAGCAGCCTTCTGGGTCTTGAGCAATGTCTTGGAAGACATCGCTAAGTTTGACTTGAATTCTGCGAATAAGTTGGTTCCCCCCCAAAACGCTTCATATGGATTACTGACTTTTTGTAAAGTATGGGCCTTTATGATGCTATTCTGGAGAACATGCCAGACGCAGTCAATCTAATGACCCGTGGCATGTCCCCTCAGCTGGCTTCCCAAGCAGCGCATGAAGACTCCATCAAATGTCTACAGGTAATTCAACGACATTGCTTCTCTTTTAAAGCGCTCAGAAATTGACCTGATCTAGTCATGGGTTTGGTTCGCACAGCGGGCATCATCTCGAGATACCAGACTTGTGCAACCTATAGGACCTCTTGTCACAGCAGTCATTGGATCATTGACCGTGGATGAGCTTTACGATGCTTCTGTAGATCTCATGGTGGACTTACTGTCCAACTGTTCCATCTTCCTCACGAGCTCGCATGTCCAAAATCTGGGCCAACTTTTTGATACCCCTTGGTTTCAGAACCGCTACCAAACTCTGGTGCAAGGAGACTTCGACTTTGACTCAGCCCGGTTTGGCCAGCTTCTTCTGGCATTTGGAGATGCCAAGGTCGAGAAATTGATGCAGGTTAGCGATGATCGAAGCCGGAATTTGCTCTCGAATCTCGGTGGGCTACTTGCTGCCCAGGGTTATCCGGTGGCAGAGGACAAAATCTTTGTACCAGCATTGGAGTTCTGGTCGACCTTTGCCGAGACGATGACGGACGCCATGTACTCAGATGAGGGCGCCGCTACTACTTGGGTACCCCAAGCCTTATCATACATCCTTCAGGCGGTGTCCAACGCATGGCAAAAGGTAATATTTCCACCGCCGGAGGAGTTCGCCTCCTGGGATTCCAGCGAGCGCATTGGCTTTCATGACGCCCGAAAGGACGTCGTTGATCTCCTCCAATCCGTGTATTCCTTGGCAGGGCCACAGCTCGTCGTGACTTTTGCGGACCTCACGCTCAAGGCTCTCTCTACTTCGTCTTGGTTGCAGCTTGAGGCTGCAGCATTCTGCCTCGGTGGGCTCGCGGACTGCGTTGGAGAGGACGCTCGATGCGACGAAGCCTTGTCATCTGTATTCACATCTCCGTTGTTCTCTGTGCTCCAACCTGGCGAGCGAGCCATTCCTGCACGGGTGCGACAGACATGTGTCGCGCTCATCGAACATTATACTGAGTACTTTGAGCGCAATGTCTCTCACCTTCCGCCAGCCCTCAACCTACTTTTCGTTGTCGTCGGGGAGCACCCTTTAACTGCTGCTGCTGCGAAATCTATCCTCCGGCTGTGTTCGTCTTGCCGAAATCACCTACACCCAGAGGTGGATGCTTTTCTCGATGAGTACCAGAAACTCATAGCCGGGGAGCGACTGGACTGTGGCGCCAGCGAGAAGATTCTCTGCGGCATCGCAGCAGTGATCCAGGCTATTCCAGACTCAGCTCAGAGGTATTCAGCATTCGCCAGACTCCTAAGCTTCATTCAGACAGACGTACAGCGGTCTATGGAGCTGCTACAGTCTTCGCAGTCCACTCCCATTCCATGCTTTGTGGCCCCGACTTGCTCTTATGCGGCCTCCGACGAACACCCTGCGTTGCATACTGCATTAAAGACGCTCAGATGTCTAGCAAGTACTGGCAGAGGTCTCCAGGCTCCGACTGAAGCACCAGTTGACTTGGAGGGTGAGTCCGCAAGCGCAAGAACCCCTAACCTGCAGCTGTCTCAGCTTCAGGAGGCTATCATATCCATCATCGTCCAACTGCAACGGGCGTTTAGTGCAAGCGGAGAGATTGTTGAGATCATTTGCAGTGTGCTCCGCAGCGGCTTCTCTGAAGTCGATCCCGGGCCCTTCGTTTTACCGCCCCAAGGAGTCACTCAATACCTGACCACCCAGACACAACGTACGCCAAGGGTTGGTCTCCTGGTTAGCACGGCGTGTTCCTTTGTTAGCTCCTTAGAGCACGACGGGCTTCAAGGTCAGTATGGAATGCTCACCGCCGTGCTTCTCTGGGTTGTGGGCCTTCTCAAACAACTCACTCGTAAGTCCTGTCATACAATTCCAACAAGAGTGTCATCAGGAATACCCTTAGCGAGGCCATTCAAGGCTAAATGTTTTGACAGATCCAGAGGCCGACCCGGAACTATCTCAAAACGGGATCGAGTTTGTTAGCCGCCTGATGTCTAAATGTCCTGCTATTCTTCTGCGACTTGAACCACAAGATGCTGCTGAGTTCTTCTTTCTTTTCACTCTTCAAGTGTTGGACGGCAAAGAGCCGTTGCCGAAGGCCAGTGCAGCCGAATTCTGGGTAAAGACAAGAACTTCATACTTGAGACGCTTTGGCTAATAATGAGTTGCAGGCCGTTTTTATCAATACAAAGTGCGACAAAAGAGAGTTGGATGAGGCAATCGCGCAAGCCATGAGCATGTTGGGGCCCTTGCTCTCTCAAAGCCTGGCAAGGAACATTGGCGGGAACGCTTCGCGGAGTGAGCTGGACAAGCTTACCGAGCCCCTTAAGAAGCTAGTGGTCCGATATCCCATGGCCAAGAGCTGGCTCGAGTCTGGCTTGTTACATTCGTCGTTTCCAAGCACGAGGATCACGGCAGAGGAAAAGTCCGTCTTCCTCAAAAAGATCATCAGGTATTATATTTCTTTATATCGCTTCGTTGCAGACACACTAACGCTTTGACATAGTCTTCGGGGAGCTAGGACGACGAACCAAGTCGTCAGGGAGTTTTGGCTATCAGCCCGAGGCTCAAACTTTGCATATGCATCATGAAGAGGAGCACGAATGTATAAATGTAGTGGAGAGGGAGTCACGACTACTCTGTTAGCTCTATTTGGGAGTATAGAATGATGATGGACCATCCATGTACCCAAAGAAGGGGCTCTATTATTACAATATTATCCTGCTAGATACGGACACAGTGGAAGGGACGTTGAACATGAGCGAGATGCTCTCAGCTCTCGTCAAGTTTATATAACGATTATCTGAGCAGATACTCACTATCAAAGCCCGACAGCAGTTCTGACAAGTTGCATAGTTTCTTCAGCACTTTCTCGCGCCTTTCGGGCACCTTCTGCCTCGATTTCGTCGAGGTGTGCGTCGCCAGCTGCGAGCAACTCAAGATAGCGCTCCCGGACACCGTCCAATCCGGCGACAACGGAATCGGTGACCAGTTCCTTGAGCTGCTTCGGGCTGATGTCCCTATACTCGACTGCCAACTGCCCGGGACTTCTTCCACCAGCGTCGAAAGTAGATAGGATATCTAGAAGATTTGAGATACCCGGCCGGTTGACAGTGTCGTAGGAAACTCCAGGCATCGAATCAGTCAGTGCAGACCCTATCTTGGTTTTGATCTCTTTGGGAGAGTCCGTGATGAGAATGCGGGAACGCTCCAACTTGTGTGACTTTGACATTTTGGATGTTGGGTCGGTCAGAGACATGACGCGGCGGACGGGGGCTATTAAAGTCAACTATGAAACCCGAGGAGACGAGACAGCGAACTCGGCGCACGTACGAATCAGGACATCTGGAAGGACAAGGTGGGAGCCATAGGCGTGGTTGAAGTTAGTTGCGCACTCGCGGGCAAACTCGATATGTTGCTGTTGGTCGTGGCCAACGGGAACGTGTGTTGCTCTACTCCAAGTCAGTCGAGCAGGAATAGTTGTAGGCCGGCCAGGATAAGAGTGAGTACCTGTGGATGAGAATATCGGCAGCTTGGAGGACTGGGTAGGAGAAGAGGCCAAGCTTCAGGCGGGAGGCAATGGTTCGGTCCTCGAAGGTAGAGCCTTCGGAGACATTCAACTTGCTCTGGGGGAGAAAATCAGAGAGATGGAAGGGGAGATAGATGACTTGGGTATAGACACCTTCCACTGAGTCATCCTGGAGAGATATCCAACAGACGCGGTGCAGCTGAGAATCCACATGAGCTCCGAGTGCGCCGGGACCTACAGCGAGTGTCGTGTGTTAGTGGGAATATCAAATACCAACCAACCAACCGAGTGTTTGGCGGACGAACCGAGGATTGATGGAATATGGTTGCGCGGTCCGGGTCAATGCCAATTGCTAATAACGCAGCCAGTGCCTCGCGCTTGCACCTTCGCAGTTGGCCGGGCGGCTGCGGCATCGTGATGGCGTGAAGGTCAACGATGGAGTAGATGAGCTTCGTTTCCTGTGGCTCTTGGTGTTGCAGCTGCACCCACTGGCGCAGCGCCCCAACGTAGTTGCCCAAGTGCGGTATGCCTGTTGGTTGGATGCCCGAAAAGATGACTCGCGGTCGTACCGCCTTGGCTTTTGCTGCGAATTTTTGCATTGTAGCCCGTCAGTTGAGGTGCGATTGGGAACCGTTCCTGGATTGAGAGCTGTTTGAGCTTGTAACCGCTGATGAGTAGTTGCAAGCAACAAAAGTTGGCTCCAGCTCATATGCATCTAACGGGGGATGGGCAAGATAGGTAGTTGACACCACCGGAGGTGTCTTGTGTCGCCAGGCCCTGAGGAACAGGGTTAATTGTTTTATTCGTGATCATCATGTCATCACATATATGCAGCAGATGCTCCTGTCATGGGTACATTTTGTTCATTTCGAGCTTGGTTCTACAAAAGCTCAAGTCCTCTCCTACAGCCTATTGTACACGCAGTGATAGATACAGTGTCCACCACCCCCGCTGGTGACATGTCCTTTCATTCCAGGGAGAGAGACGCTCCTCTTAGGGACATGGTTTCCTCATGTGACCTTCTCATATACTGCTCCTATGCGTTGGTCGTGGGTGGCACCCTCAGGCCAGCAGCCTCCCGGAATCGCCGCGTGTTGAGCAGCTCCTCCACCTTCTCAACGGTGCCAATCGTCTTGGTCTGGCCGAGGTGCGCCCACTTCGAGTCAATCTGGCCCTGCTGTTCCTCGGAAAGCGTGTCCATCTCCTTGCCAATACCAAGTCCGCTGAACTCCCACATGTTGGCCTTCATGCCCACACCGTAGTACTGGTGCTTGCGCAGATACGCGAGCCAAAGTTGCACCGTCTCTGAGTCTCCATCGCGGATTTGTATGAGGCGTCGCAGAGTTTTTCGCTCAAAGTTCTCCTGTGCCTTCTTGAAGATGAAATGACTCTTGGGGACAGTCCATCGTTCCGTGATTCGCGGCAACGGGACGGGGCCGTAGGCGGGCAGACCGAGATAGTAGGCGGCTCGCAGAGCAAAGTCGGAAAAGAACTCGAGGGGCTGAATGCTGTAGGACCGGAGCTGGAGGTCGCATGACGGGATGCCGTACTGAGCCTCTCGCTTTAGCGGCTTCAGATGCAGCGCCTCGATCGATCGCGGGTAGCGGGGTTTCTGCTTGACATCGGCCTTGGAGTCAGCGTCCTCAAGTTTGTTGGGGACTAAATCGCTGGGTGATGCCCTGGAACTTGTCAGCCGGAGCACAAGTGGGAGAGGGAATGGGACAGGTGATGGGCAGTTTGGCACATAGTCGGACAAACGTACAGAGTGGTTTGAGCCCTGCGGGCAATCCATTGTGCCTCGGCCTGCTACTAGCGGTCAGCACGGGAGTTCAATCGGAATCAGAAAGCGTTGGGGCGAACCGGAAGGCGCGCCAGGGACCGGAAAGTTGGGCGCAGCATCCTGCATGTGCCTTTACATTGACGATGATGAGGTTCAAAATTGCTCCCATGTCTGTGAGGTACGGAAAACGTCAAAGTAGACGCACGGACCAAGTCGAGACTGGGCCAGTCAGTCCGCAGCTTACCTGTTGCGCGACATACATGCTTGAACCAGCGACTGCTTGTTACAAGGCATTCAAATGGTTCGAGAAAGCAGAAAAGAATGCTTCTAGCAAAGACAAATACTCCTGGATATCTTGGTAGAGAAAACGTGAGAGGGCTTTTTCTTTTGGCGAGGAGTGGGTGATGGTTTTTTTCGACCAGGATGATTGAGTATGCATCTACTCCACTGACCCGGCAAGTCGTTGTCGCCTCTCATCGATCCACTGTGATCCCAAAAGAACATCCAGTTCATCACTTTCAGATTACAGCTACGTTACCGTCCTGTCTGCAAGACACCACAAATGTTCACTTCGCAAATTACTCGATGAGTATCAAGGCACATTATGATGGGTTCGTTGTGATCAACGTCTTTTGCGGCGCTGGGCCACTACCTTCTGATAGAACCCCTTCTTCCCGCTCGTCTTCTGCTTCTGGATACCCGCGTACTTGCTCGAAAACTTAGTTCCGTCGTGTGAACTCATCACCTCCTCCAGCATAGTACCCTTCCTTTCCTTTCGAGTCATCCGAGCACTATAGAACTCGGTTGGGCCGGCGATGATCTCGCCAACATGGGAATACTCGGGAGCGCTCGCTCGGAGGGCCTTCTTCTGGTGCTTGGGATCCAGAATGCCTCGCATGCGGAGGAGCTGCCAGTCTCGCTTGAACTGGGGCGTGAGGTCCGTCTTGGGGAGGTCGAACCACTTGGATCCTGCCGTGGTCTATAGTCGGCTTGTTAGCCATATGTTCTCTCGAGTCAAATGGAGGCGTCAAATGTCTTGTTTGCAAAGCGGAAAGTCAGAGTAACTATGATATAAAAGAAATCATGAAGCCATGGTCCTATGATCCAAAACGGATGCTTGTCCCATGTCAAAGGTGCCACGAGGGCTCAGTTCTCATCAGCCGGCAAAGAGGAGGCGCAAATGCGAGGAAGATGCTAGTGAAAGACGTAAAAGGAGAGAAGGGCGATCGCAATCTCACCTTTGCTTGGGTCGAAAGTCCCGTTCGTGGTTGAGGGGGAGCTCTAACAGACAGGTCCGTCTTGCTGGTGGTGCTGCTGGCGCTGTTACCGCTGGCCTGCGACTGGACAGCTGTCGAAACGTCGAGCTTCACCCCAGCGACCGCGGCAGCCGGGACAGTGACGGCGGAAGCAGCATCGTTTCTCAGACGCTGCTCCGCCTTGCGTAGCAGCTCATCGACTTGATCATCCAAGATGGCTGTCATGGTCTGCTGTAGACGGAGGAGAAATTCAAAAGGTTCATCGCCAGTGCACCGAAGAAAAGGTAGGAAGAAAAAAATGGCCGGGTGGGGCTGGCTCCCCAAGGCCACAAGGCTTCCAAAATTTAGCCACATACTAGGCTTGCTGAGCCACTGCGGCTACCCGCAAAGACCCACTTGCTCATCTTGAAGTTGGGTCGCCAACCAGCCACCTTTGCCACCCAACCACCTAAGGTACATGGAGAACCCGCGACTTGTGGCGGTGTGGCCCCGCCCTCCACACAAGCTTGAGGCTCGAGCAGTCCAGATGCCCAATCGTCATCGCCTTCCTGTCAACTTCTCATTGTTTACTCTTGTTCCCAAATCTCCATCAGCAACCATGGACCCGCAGAACCCCTCAGCTTCGTCGCACCCTCAGCAAAACCGGCAGAGGCCGGTCTATGATTCAAGCCAAGGCGGCCATTATGGTAAGTTGCGCGCCCAATCTCTTCTCTGCCCGCTGTGTATCGCTAACTCTCAAACGCGCAGGCGCCTGTGCCGCTGTAGGTCGCCCTCACATTGTCGCGATTCCGTACGATGCTCTAACGCTTGTATTCTAGTTGGCCTCGCAAGGATTTGCACCCTCCGAACTGTACACCGGCCCTTGGGCCAATGTATGTTGCAGGTCCAGTCCAGCCGTAATACGGGCCAGATACTAACCTTATGATGTAGGCTCACCAAGGCCTTACCGGCCAGTACAAGGACATATTGACCACCTACTGGCAGCACACCATCAACCACCTTGAAAATGACACCCATGACTACAAGATTCACCAGCTTCCCCTTGCGCGCATCAAGAAGGTCATGAAGGCCGATCCCGAAGTCAAGATGATCTCCGCTGAGGCGCCCATTCTTTTCGCCAAGGGCTGCGACATCTTCATCACTGAGCTGACCATGCGCGCCTGGATCCACGCCGAAGAGAACAAGCGTCGAACCCTGCAGCGCTCCGACATCGCCTCTGCTCTAGCCAAGTCTGACATGTTTGACTTCCTCATCGACATTGTCCCTCGTGAGGAGGCCTCGTCACACGCAAAGCGAACGACCGCCCAACCTGCCGCCGCCCCTCAGGCCGTTCCCGCCGCCCCTGGCCAGACACAGCTACCCGGCCACGCCAATATGGCTCAGTCTGGGTCGCATCCCATGGGGCCAGCCGACTACATGGGTGGCCATGCTCTGGCTCCCGACCAAGACTACCGCCAGAATCCCAATATGTACCCAGGACAGGTTGCCCCCGGCCCCTCGGCTCCGTATGGACAAACACAACCTCCCCCGTCCATGTACGGCGAGATGGAGGGCATGTATCCGTACTCGGCCATGCAGCCCCAGCAGGTATGTACTCACTGCCGCAGTGACCATGGCCCTTCGTCGCCCAGACCAAGCACTAATCCAAACGGCTAGGCCCCAATGGCTTCCGAGGAGTTTGAGTAGTCTCGCCAACCACCCCACTGGCTGGATTGCCCAAGGCATAGGTCGGATCTACTGGGTGTACAAATTGGGCGACACTCGACGTGACGCAGGAATGGTGGAAAGGGCTTGGCGCAACGGACTCATGCTTATTTTTAACATAACTTGCCAGGTATAGCTCTGCCTGATGCAATCACACAGTATACTTGCGACATTCCTTCGAATCTGGTGTTGGATTTACTGCCCTAGAACAGGCAGCTCCTGAATGATTTTCTCTCATTTCCAACTCATTTCATCATACCAAATCGTGAGGAGAAGTTAGCCAGCGGTGCGCTTCTAGCGGGGCTTTGCGTAACAGGCGTCAATCTACACACGACGTCAGTAACGGTGCACTTCAAGATCGATCGTCGACTAGATAATACTTTTCTAGCAGTGTTGGCCCGTTGAGAGCATCGACTCGTCCGTATTTCTTATTGCGTGAGGAAATGTCAAAGAACTCGTCATGGTTGTCAGATTGCAGGAGGTTTATGGTTTGTTGAAGCTCGTCAAGGTTCTCCCGCAGCATTTGGCCGTTTTCAAGGCTGTCGACAAACTCTGTGAGGTACTGCACATCTTGGGCCAGAGCTGTAACACCGTTGGGGTTAATGTGCTTTACCTCGGGTGACAAGGGCAACGCCTTGGCATCTTGTCAGTACGAATTTCTAATTAGCGCATGGGGTTGGGCAGTATCAGCATGGACCGCAATATACGCACCATAATCTTGTTTGCGGTGTGGCTCAGGGCATCGAAGTAGATCAGCTCCTTGATCTCTCGTGGTAAGCCTAGTAGCGTTGAGCCCATAATGTTGGACAGATACCGTGTGAGTGTTTGCATGTAGTTGCTTGGTTCACTCGTTACCGTGGGAGCCGTCCTAGGCAGTCTTTGTCAGCCACATCAGGCAAAGCCAGCGCTGAAATCTTACCAGTCGTATTCTGCGGTATCAACAAGGTCGTCAATTTTTGAATTGACCAACTCGAAGATTCGCTTCTCTGCTGTTTTCTTGTTGTTCCTAAAGTGTTCGGTTGCGCTCAATTTGAGAGGACCGCCTGCCGAGGTAGATGACCGCGCGCGAATCAACAGCTGCTCTAATTCTTGGCAGGCTATCTCAAAGTGTTCAAGGTTGATGAGAATCTGCACTATTTGCCCCAAGTACTGAGAGCTCAAGCGCTCGACCAAGGACTTGCAGACCTTCTCGGTGAGCAACTCATCTAAAGACTGGACTATGTGTGAGTGATGTTCATGGTCACGATGATTTGACACTGAGAATTACCTTCTTGAGGGTTTCGTCGATGACATTGGGGTGTTGAAAGTGATCATCGGAGAAGAAATAAAATTGGTTGAGAAAGTTGCGTATGTCAATACAGCAGAGTGGGTACATCTGGGAAAACGGAAGAACGCAGGGGAAGCTGCTTTATCCATTAGTGCTACTGCAGTCGAACAACTTTTTCTCTCGTGGCGCCATGCGACGTACGTAAGTTCTTCGGCTGGTTTCTCCTGGGTGAACCAGCTGACGTTTACCACCTTCTCGTACTCTTCTGGTGAGTTGATGGCCATAGGCATGTAGTCATCAGTCGAAACAATCTATGCAACATGAATATGTTAACATTCTTCATAGAATCCGGGTGATAAGCACATACTTCTTGGAAGTCCTCGCTGAATCGACGCTTCAGGAGTTCGGCATACTTGTCAAAGAGAGTAAGAAGGAAGTTGTCGAGCATTGAGACTGTGTAGCCCCAGCCCTGTAGAATTGGTGAGCCATTTCTCTCTCTCTCTCTCTCTCTCAAACTTATCATGGAAGTCGAGTTCACGTCTCTACCCATCCAAGAGTGGCAAGACTCACCTCCATTGTCTGGATGAACAAGGCAATGAAACCCTTGATCTTGAGCAGAACCTCGGCATTGTTCACACTATTTAAAGCCTTCGAAGTCAAGTTGATTGCAGCACTGCACATCGACTCCCAAAGCTCCTCGACCTGGAGGTGAAGAGTCAAGTCAGCGAAAAGTGTCAGAATAACGATGGGAACAGATGTCCTTACATCGGCTGCAGAACGTAAATGGGGCACTCTTCGCATAGTCGCCTTTTCAATGATGGAGAATCCAGCTATGCCCTCCAAGAGACTACTAAGAGACGCCTCGTCCTCCGCCGCGAGGTCAATGGAGCTAGGAAGAAGCAGATCCTTCTGCTGTCTTCTGGTGGCAGCATACTCTGAGCGAAACTTGTCTGTCTGGCCAAGAGCCTCGTGTATGTGGAGTGCCTCGAAGAGCGGTGAGAAGTCGACCTGGAGCTCCTCGTTGTCCAGGACGTCGAACTCCTCGTTTTCGTCGCTGACAAGCTCGATGGCCGAGTTCAGTTTGAAGTTGGCAAGGAAGGCGTCCTCCTCCACTCTCGTCCGTTGTCGTGACCTCCTGAGCTCAGTATGATAGAAGGCCACTTCGCCGAGAAATTGGGAGGTTTCACGTATACGAAACAGCCAGGTGTTGAGGTCCGTCATGGCAGCCTCGGATATGGCTTTTTGGGACGCAGGGATAGATTTTTGGATGACATCGGCCAGCCGGTGCTGGGTGGCATAGCGATTCTGGATTGTTGGGACGAGGTATTCATTCTGGAGGTCTTCGAGAGATTTCAGGGCCGGATAGTACTTCTTGCGGCGAACCAGATCATGAGCGTTGTTGACGGCATGGAGAATCTTGAGGGAGTCCTTGAGAGCGTTTGTTGCATCGGCAATGTTCTGACGCACGGCCTTGGTATTGACAAGAGCACCCTTCTGCTCCGCCAGCTTCTCGGTGCTGGACTGGATGGACTGATTGAGTTTAAGGATCTCGGCAGTCAAGGTGACGGTACCCTCGCGAACGTGCTGGAGACGGTTGACGGAGTCGAGGAACTCCTCGTGCTTGGTAAGGCCAATACGCTCGATGTCTGCTTCGCGGTCTTCATAGTATCGACTGAGACACTGGGTCAAGACGGGTGTTCGATTCGAGTGGGTAGCGTCTTTCAGGACTGGGATCAGCTGGTCGACGAAATCGGAGTCGGTGGATGCGAGGATGACCTAGACACGACAGGATCAGCTTCCAGAGACGAGCACGACGATATACGATGGAGGGCAAGCTTCACATTAGGCACCGCAGATGCGTAGTCATCCACAGCTGGTGGGCGTCGCGGCATACCGGATACCTGAGGGCGCTTGATAGCAGTAGCGAGGCTCTTGAGGTGGATGGATGGTGATGGATCGCGTGTCGTCAGAGCCGGCCCAGCTCCTGCTAACCTAACATGCATCCCTGGCAAGTGTGCCAGACGCCGTCAGAGCTACCTTACAGCGCGCTGGCGTCTGGCGAGTGCACGGTCCCCACCACAGCACCACAGCACTAGATCACGATGGGTTGGCACAGGGCGCCTACCGTACCAAGTTAGTAGCACAGCTCGCAACAGGCACGCATGCCTGCCCTGTACACTAGCGGCGAGGTACCTAAACGTACTGTTACGAATACGGAAAGAGGTGCCTCCTCGTTAACTTAACTTATACTTAGTTACGGCCATCGTTCCCGCAGGTTTTAGGACAAACCACGAAGGTTACTAGTAGTTACCTTTGTGCCTTGGACTCGTACACCATTAACCCATCAGCTTTATTCATGAGACTCAACAACCTAACTTGAAATTGAACATGTTGATGCGAAAATATGACCTTGATGGTCGCAAATCTTGCCCATCCCCCTCGCCATCGCTCGTTTGAATATTGACGTCTTGTGAACTTTAAACAAGTTCCAACACCGGGCATGGGAACTTTGGCAGGAGTCCAAGGAGGGGTCCGGGGAGGGGTCCGGGAAGGAACCGTAAAACTGGACCGGCCGGACATGACGGCTGTAAGTGTTTGTGAAGAATACGGGGAGAACAAATCAAACTTACCCCGGCGTCTAAGCCATTCTCTTCTAAACTATGAGCATCCGTTGTTCAATGATCAATCATTCTCATACAATCATAATGCAGCAGAGTCTGAGATTTAGAAGGAGACGAGTTCGTTTTGTGTTTTGGGAATACTATTTAATATCTACTCACTGCTTCTTGAATATCCATTTCAACTTACCTTGAGATCCAACCTACCCTAGCAGGTCAAGACAGCCTGAAGAGTCTGGATGTCTCTGGTCATTCTTGGAGTCCTCATGTGCATGTCCTCCACTGCTACCAAGCAAGTATCAGAAGCAGCCATCGCCTCGCGGTATCATCATTTCCACCTGCGTGTGAGGTGGGTGTGGGAGTCCAAGACGACGAAGGAGGTTCACGCTTCTCCGACCGGAAATAATCTCCTGCAAATCACAGCTCCCGTGGCTATTGCCTTCCCAGGGTCCTGAAAAGAGCATCTGCATTTCATTGTGGTCGCTTACTTGGCTTGCTCCTGCCATTTCAGACTGGTGACCAGCCGTTTCCAGCCTGAGGCAAGTGGATGAACCAACCCTTTCTCCTCCTGCCCACGATTTGACCAGGGCACAAACCCCTCGGCCCTTCTCTTCATTGCCCTCGCCCACTTTCGAGTTCCCATTCAACATCCTTCATCCTCCCATCCTCCAGTCTTCAATCATCCACCTCGGCCTCTATCAGGTTTCGGCTGATAGACGCTTGTCCCTTCCTCCAACAGTCCCCTCCTTCGTCTTTGTTCTTCTCTGCAGTCTGTATCCCACCCTTCACCTTGTTACTGAGCCTAGCAGTTGCCCATTTTCACCACTTCACAATGGCACAGCCTCGGGACAACCACTACAATCCTTCCTCGCCGCGTTCTTCAACTGGCAGAGCAGATTCTTTCAAAGGTACTCCAGATACTCGCCTAAAGAACTTCTCCCCAGATGATGGCTCAGCCAAGTCTTCCAAGCTGCTCAAAGACTTCTCACGGTCCACCTCAGCAACTCCTCCCGTGAGACTTCCGGTCAACAGCTACCGTGGATCCGTCTCGCACCTTGACAAGGATCCTTTCATCAGCCCTGCTCATGATACCAGATTGTCTCCCACCGCTTCTGCCTTCAGTCCAGATGGCGAGGCCATGAGCTTCTCTCTGTACCAGAACAGCCGGCCCATTGCGACACTCTTGAGCACAGAGCTCGGTATTTCTCACCACCTCGAAGTCTCATCATCAAGCCATCTATCTGTCTCTGAGGTCGAGACCTGCCTAGAGGTATGAGCCCTTCATCTCTGTCCATGAATCATCTAACCTCGGATTCAGGAACTACTTGCAAAGGGGGCAAAGGTTCACGATCGCCGTGACCTTGAGAGTGCAGATGGGCATGTCTATATCCACTTTACCGACATCAGGGATGCCTGCTGGGCCTTCTCTGCCATTCGCTTGGCCAAGAAGGCCTGGAACATTATCTACATCAACTGGGGCCATGCCCTCAAGGTGAGTTCTGTAATTTCCTAAATCGTGGCTGGATTGACTGATTTCTTAACAGAATGGGCCTGAACCTTCGAACGAGAGAATCTCACAGCTTGGGCAGGTTCTTGTCTTAGCTACTCTACCTCCCAGTTCTGCCCTCAACAGTTTTCAGTTGACAGAGATTGTACAAAAGGTGCTCCAGTCCTGTGGTCCACTCTTTGCGTTTGCAAGACAAGTCAACTATCCCGACGGTTCTTTCAGGGCAATCGCACAGTTCTGCAGACCCTCGGATGCAGTTGTGGCAACCAAAAGCTGCAATGGACTTACAGCTGAGGTGAATCTCCTTTTTCTCTATGCAGTGGCCAGCCTGTTAACACCTCTCAACAGGGTGTCCATCTCACAGTAACGCCACCTAACCCCAAGACTCCGTCCACATGTGAAATCACCACAGCTCTTCAGGAAATCTCGCTTGCCAGAGTTCCAGGTGACACATATCAACAGCAGGACACAGGGAGTCGAGTCACCTCTGGTATCAACGCCCAGCCCCAGTTCCCAATCTACCCTTTCATGATTCAGTCTCCCTTGGCTTCCAGTATGCCCTACGTTCTCGAACGTGTCCCTCCAGTCAGCCAGATGGGTGGCATGGGCCCAATGACCCCTTCCTATCCAATGATCAACCCTATGTACCAGACGCCCCCATCCCCGGCTCTCACAGTCCACAACGACTTCAGCCCATCGAGAGCTACGTCAAGCTACTCCAGAATTGATGCTCGCCGACAGAATGCAACTCGAATCACACGATCACCTTATCACAGTGCAGCGAGTCACCACAATCACGTCGATGTAGGCCGAATTCGAGACGGGATTGACGTTCGAACTACGGTACGTCTCTTCCGTCAGCCTCTTCCGTCAGCCTCTTCCGTCAGCCTCTAGCAATGTTCTAACTCAATCAGATTATGCTCCGCAATATCCCCAACAAGGTCGATCAAGCAATGCTCAAGCGTATCATTGATGAATCAAGCTGGGGCAAATACGATTTCATGTACCTGCGCATTGATTTCGCCAACGACTGCAAGTATGTGAACTGTTTACCCAAAATTATCAAGCGCTTCTAACGGTTCCCTCGCAAAGTGTTGGGTACGCCTTCATTAACTTCGTTGATGTAAGACTTCGTCAATCCCCTCGTACCCTGGCCTTCACTAACAAAAAGCAAAGCCCCTCGACATTATTGATGTCAGTAGAGATGTGGTTCTAGGTGTGATGTTCGGGGAATGTGGCTAACTAGATCCTCAGTTTGTCAACGCTCGAGGAAACCAAAGATGGTATGTATTAATAGGGAATGATTGTGATGATACTAACATGGTGTCCAGGAACTGCTTCAAGAGTGACAAAGTTGCCGAAATATCTTACGCTAGTGAGCATCCCGTATGTGGCTACTTTCCTCATGCTGACAACAATACACAGCCATCCAGGGGAAGGACTGCCTAGTCCAGAAGTTCCGGAACAGCTCCGTCATGCTAGAGGCTCCCCATTACCGTCCAAAGGTACCGATAAACAGAAAATCCCCTTCCGTGATAGCTCACGCTAACGTTGGTAGTTGTTCTTCACATCGAACGGGCCCATGCCAGAGCTTGCCGGTCAAGAAGAGTCGTTCCCGGAACCCGACAACCAGTCCAAGATGAAGAGAAGTTGCGAGAATGCAGAGCATGTTGGTAAGCATCACTCGAGTCTGGGACCACCCAGCCACCTTTAACTTACCAACTACCAGGCCTCTTTACACCCAATGCGGGCCAGCACTTCCGAGACGAGCAGCGCCGCAGACGCTCCCAGTACGATCGCGGAACAAGACTCGCAGCCCTGGAGGAATATGATTACGAGACGGCGATCCAACAGTTCTATAGCCCGGCTACACAGTGACATTGTGTCTTGTTATGAAGCTATTTCGACCATTTGGTCAGCCATTTCATCATCATAAGTCCGGATGTTGATGAAGAATTCCCTGGTGTTGATAGGCCAAGGCCTAGTTTGCTATATCTCGCCTTTGTCGTCTCGAATAGTCACAGTGTGCGATAGCCATTCATAGCTAAATACACTGAACGTGCCCGTTGAATTCCTGAACGCCTATGAATAGCAAAGCTCTATGTAGTCAGAGTCCAACCCTCCATATCGCCGACTACTTACACAGAGACTCCCAATCAGGACAACACCGGATTGTTAGCAAGTAGCTTATTCTATAACCAGCTATGGAGACGAGGGATTTTCCGGCAATGCTGGTAATGGCTTACGCACGCTGCTCTGCAGTATGGAAGAGGCGTAGCGAAGATCGGTTGGGGCCGTTTCATGAGGCTGGCGGACAGTCTTTGGCACAGGGAGGTCATCAACCATGATAGGGGTCGGTGGTGGTGAGAGGCGCTCGCGTTGCAGCAAAGCAGCATGTTCTTCAGCAGAGTGCTGGCCATGACGTCGTGATGTTGAGTTCACGTGGTGACCCTGAGACGACAAGGTGACAGGAATGTAGTCGACTTCCTGCTTATCAAACAAAGGTGCATCGTCTCGGGCGGTATCAAACGCAGGCCCATACAGACCCCGGACCCGCGGAGATGCAGTGGACAAAAAGGGTGTTCCGTTGGTCTGGTCCGTAAAGGGTGCCAGATATGGAAGAGAGACACCGCGAGAGAAGATGACAAGGATCAGGCACGACAGTAGCAAGACTGCTTGGACGATAGCCATTCTCTTCTGGAAAACGACCTCATCAGCGAGGACGTTGAGTCTCGTGCTCAGCGCCACAATCTCCCGCTGAGACTGTTCTCGCTGGCTTTCTAGGGCTATCACTGTGGATTGCCATATTTGGTCGTATTGCTCGCGAACACTGCGTAGCTCGGCCAGTACCGTCTGGTTCAGATTCTCAAGGAACAGATGGGCTTTTGAGATCTGTTTCTGTTCGGTCCTATGGAGTGACTCCTGCAAGTGTCGAGCTTGGTCCTCGACGTACTGGAGAGACAATGTCAAGTTGGACTCCACTTGGTGTAGACGCTTGGTGATGGCCTTGAAGAAGCCTTCCTGAACAGGCGGAGATGCCGTTGGAGAACTGCCGGTTCCACTGGTGCGGTTCTTTCCCCCGGGAGCCCCTGAGGGTGAGGATTTGTTGACGGAAACCACGGTTGTGCTCGTTTCAGAGTTGGAGGTAATCTTAGTGCTTGTCACCTGCACCGTAGAATTCACTGCAACGTCGACTCCTGAAGATGATGAGCTGAGTGATGAGGAAGCCGACTTCACAGAAGGCAACACAGTCGGCGAGGCCGTGGTTGGCGGGGCTGTTGGGACGTCCTCGACAGCGGAAGATTCTGTCCTGGCAACTTGTATGTTGGCTGTGCCTCTTCCCTCCACTGGATCCGGGCGGGTCTCGTGGGCACGCTCGCTTCCTGAATGGGCAATTCTCGCATCATGGCGGGGAGGTGTATCCT
>JABSTB010000266.1:0-26283 GCA_013756995.1 Neonectria neomacrospora
GGGGGGGGTGGAGGTGGAGGTGGAAGAGGTGGCCCGTGAGACATGGTTGCGCCGCCCTTCGTGTGGCAATCCAGTAATTGCATTGGCGAAGCCCCAGGGCGGCACAATGACGGCCGGGGCGGTAGGGCGGCGGCAGGGCGGCAGGACAGTCGCCTCAAAGTCAACTGTCACGACGACAAGGGCAGAAATGAGGAATAGGCGCCCGCAGAGGAGATGTCTAGGCGCGCATGGACGGATTAGAAACCAGTTTCGTCAACGGTCGCCCGAACGCCGTAGCAGAGAGTAGGGCCAACCAAGGGCCAGGGGTGAGAGAGAGAGACGGCCTGCAAGGGGGGATGAAGAGAAGAGGCGCAGAGGGAAGGGGGAAGAGGGAAAAGAGCAGCCGCCGAAGCCAGCTGAGAGGCTGAAGGGTGAGGAAAGTAGGAGAGGAGGAGAGAGCAGAGAGAGCCTACATAGACAGAGGATGACAGAGAACTGCACAGGATTACACACAAGCGAGGCCACTGACGAGAAGCAGAGCACAGCACAATGGGATGACACGACACCAACACAGCAATAGAGAGGGGCATGGGATTGAGGCAATACGTTGCACGGCCGACCCGGGCGCCAGCACGATGTGTTTTACAGATGCCTTGCCATGAAGGTCATAATTCGTCATGTGGCTGATAACCATGGATGTGCTTGGGAACAGCCATGGTGCTACGGATGGGGAAATAGCCAAAGGATGGGCTTACTGGGATCCCGCAGAATCACAATAATGGAAACATCCCGAAGCCAACAGCTAACAAGATTGACCTTGTATCTATTCGTGCCTAAATTACTGGCACTCCTCACTTCTACCCCGGAGACCATGGGCTGGCTTGCTTCTCGCGGAGGAACCCCCCGGAGGAAATCCCCCGGCAAAAGCGGGCTCTCCTCCCACTAAACGAGAGCATGGCCACCTTCGCCTGGAGTAGATTGGCTGGTTCGGGTGGTCCCTTGGCTCTGTGTTTTAGTCTCTTAGTGATTCGTGAAAGATCGCCTATGAAGGGATTTCCAAGTGTCGCGCGCAGCTCGGGCAAAGAGCGAATATCACGAACTAGAACGAATATGTCAGAATCAAAGGGGATCCGACCTTTTGGGACGCCTATTCGTAGAGGGGGCCTAGAACGCACACAGTCGACGGCCCGGTTGACTAGCGGCGCCTGAAGACGGACGCCCTGAGGGAGGAACGGGGCTGGTCGGGATGCGGCGGGGAACTTGGTGGCTTTGTGCTTCCCTGAGAGCATCAGCCTTCGTGCCCTTTGTCTCCCTTGGCTGGCAGTTACTGTTACCGCTGCATAACATGAAAAGACCGCTGTGCATACATACCAATACCATACCATACCATCCCATCCACGTGCAGATGGATGGATGATCGATTGTGGCGGTGGCGGTGGCGGTGACATCCCCTTGCTAGGATCTAGGGTCCTGTTTAGTTGACCCAGCTTCAGGGTCTAAGTCGACTTGTGGGGTGGCATCCTCTGGTCTTGGGTCTTCAGGGTCTTTTTGACGGCCTCGGCCGGCCTGTGGAGTTTGATTCACACTATGGAAACGTCTTGTGCAGATCGGCTAATGCGGTGACTGGTGCTCCAAGGCTACGCTTCAATCGGTGTCATGACAGCTGGCCAGATGAGAACCCAAGAAGAGGTGGGGAAGCTGGGAGCTTGGGAGCTTACTTCGAACGAATAGTTACGGATACGTGACAACACAAATTCCAAGAGCCGCTCGACTCATAGTAGATCCAAGCCAAAACTCGTCGGGACGCGAGTTTCGATAACCAGATCAACTCGCTGCTCAACACCAAAGTGATTTAATTTCACCATATTTACAGAATCCAAATCATATGTGAAGCCGTTGCTTTATTACCGAATGAACACATCCTTCGCTGATGATTGGTGTCGTTGAGCCATGGTCAAGCACCCAGTGCCCCGCTGAAACCACGGCTAATTGAAGTGAGCTCACGTGAGACCGCATCCTCGTCCCTGAACTCCCATACGCGTGACTGCGTCTCCGTCGCGTCTGCCAGCCATTGTCGCTGCCTGGCTCCATCCCATCTCCAAATCCACACCAAAGAGCCTCCTCAATACCAGAATTCGCCAACCTCTGGCCCTCGTGGTGAACGGACTGCATACTATTTGCCCCCCAATGCAGTAGTCGCCCGCCATGTCGAGAATCGACAAGCTCTCCATCTCGGGCATTCGCTCGTTCAGCCCGTCTGTCCGGGAAGCCATCCAGTTCAACACCCCGCTAACCCTCATCGTCGGATACAATGGCTCCGGTAAAACCACCATCATCGAGTGTCTCAAGTATGCCACCACCGGCGAGCTCCCTCCAAACAGCAAAGGTGGCGCATTTATCCATGATCCCAAGGTACACTACTTCCCATGTCACCACATAATATTCTAACACATGACAGCTCTGCGGTGAGAAGGAAGTAATGGCCCAGGTCAAACTGCAGTTTCGATCGATCAATGACCGCCAACATGTTGCCACCCGAAGTATGCAGCTCACCGTGAAGAAAAACACCCGCTCTCAAAAGACCCTCGACTGTTCTCTCGTCGTTGTCAACAATGGCGAACGCACCACCACTTCAACAAGACAAGCCCAACTCGATGAAATGATCCCCGAGCGGCTCGGCGTCTCTCCCGCAATTCTCGATGCCGTCATCTTCTGCCATCAGGACGAGTCCCTGTGGCCCCTGAGCGAGCCCGCCGCTTTGAAGAAGCGTTTCGATGAGATATTTGAGGCCTTGAAGTATACCAAGGCCATTGACAACCTCAAGGTTCTCCGTAAGAAGCAAGTCGAGGAGCTTGGCAAGCTCCAGAACGATGAGGCACACAATAAGGTCAACAAGGACCGAGGAGAACGAGCCGAGAAGAGGATGAAGGCCCTTCAAGCGGAGATCGAGGCTTCCAGAGACAGCTGCGAGTCTATCAGCGCCGAGATGGAGGAAACGCAGGACAGAATTCGGAGCATCCGCGAAACCGCAAATACCCACCTTGAAATTGTCCACAATCTCAACAACAAACGCGAACAATTGGAGTACCGTCAGGATGCGGTCAAGGAACTCAAAACCACCATTGATGAGCTTCACGAGGACGATGCATCCCTAGAAAACGACCTTGCCCACTACGAAGACCGTATGCATCATCTACAGGACGAAGCGGACGGTAACAAGACACAATACAACGATCTACAAAGGAATTTGGGCCAGTCGCGAAAGGATCAGTCTCTGAAGCTCGCAGAACAGGGAAAGCATCAGTCAGACAAAGACAAATATGAACGTCAAATCAAGTTGCGCATGGAGGTGATCCAAGAGGCAGCTGAAACCTACGGCTTCTCTGGCTTCGACGGTGATCTGACTGATCAGCATGTCAAGAGCTTCAACGACCGGATACAAAAGCTACTGAGCGAAAAGAAGCGAGACCTCGAACGAATGCAAAAGGAAAACTCGGTCGAGCTGGACAGGGCTACTAGTGTCATCACAGAACTCGAAGGTCGTAAAGCGGCGCGAACCCAAGATCGCGTCTCTGCAAAGCAACGCATGAGTGCTATCGAGAAGCGGGCCAGTGTACTACAGAACGAATCTGTCAGGATTGACATGGATGAGGGCGCCAAGGCTATTCTCGACGGACAGCTAGAGGACCTGGAGAGCAGGTTCCAAACGGCTCAGAAGGGGTTTGAGACTGCAGACTGGGACCGGCAACTAATTGATGATAACGACAAGCTACACCAGCTCGAGAACGAGAATGACAAGCTCGGCCGGGAACTCGTCGAATGCACCCGCCTCGCCTCCGATCGTGCTCAGCTCGACTTGAGGAAGAAGGAGCTAGCAGATCGCAAGCGCAAACTCGATACTCTCACAAACACCTGGAAACCAAAGCTGGACAAAGTCCTTGGTGGTGACTGGCAACCGGAAACACTGGATGCCAGATTCCAATCGGTTCTAAAGGACGTCAACAAGGTGGTTGTTGATGCCCAAAAACGGCGTGACCAAACCCGACAAAAGCAGCAGAAGGTAGAGTTCCGAATGAAAAGTGCCAAGGAGACGCGGGACAGGAACACACAAGAGGCTGCAAGTTGTCAACAGCGAGTGGTTGACGCACTTCTGACAGTCCGAGATAACGCTATTGTTGAAGACTATGCCGAAGAGGTGGCCTCAGTGGAGCAGCAGGTTGAGGACCTCAGAAATGAGCTGAGCCTTTTTGACGCTCTTGTGGACTACTACAACAAGTGCAAGCGTATGCTAGAGTCAAAGAAGAAGTGCCTGCTTTGCGAGCGACATTTTGATGACAGTCAAGCCTCGAGTCTGGATCGACTTGGCAAGAAGATTGAGAAGAACCTTGATCCGAAAGGAAAGGTGGATGTGGAGAAGGACCTGAAAGAGACCGTGGCGAGTCTCGAAAAGCTACGTTCGGCTCGGTCAGCATATGATACCTATGAACGACTGAATGCCAGACTTCCCTCGCTTCGAGATGAGTGCAAGGCCGCTGAGAGCGAGTACGACACTCTTGAGAGGCAGTTGGAAGAGCAAACCTCCATTGTTTCCTCGGAGGAGGAGAAGCAAAATGATTTGGAGGACATGTCTAAGACGGTTATGAGCATTGCCCAAACTGTCAAGGACATCAACGATTCGGAGAACCAGGTCGACCGTATCGTGTCCCAGCAGGTGTCTGGCGGCGCTACTCGGAGCCCGGAGGAGATTCACGAGCTTCAAGCCAGTCTGGCGGAACAGATGCGAAGTCTCAAGACGCGCATCTCAAAACTTACCAACGATCGGCAGCGTATGAAGGACCAGCTGAATGCGCTCGAACTGGAGAAGAGCGAGCTCAGAAACAAAATCAGCCGCGCCGGTGGGCAGCTAGACAAGAAGAAAGATCTCTTAGCCCAGATCCAGGCACTAAAGGATGACCAGTCGCACCAGCGAGACATCATTCATCGTGCTGATGAAGAGTTGGAGCACATCGAGCCTAGCATGATCGAAGCAAGATCCGCTCGGGACGAGGTTCTTCGACGCGGCCGATCAAAGGAGCAGGTCATCGTCGAGGCTCGCGATGCAGTTGCAAACTCTGTCAGTGAAGTAAAAATGATGGATAGCGATATCCAGGACTACATCGACCGCGGAGGCCCCTCCAACCTGGCGTCTAACCAGCGTGCCATCGCCGTGCTCGAAAAGGCCATTGCGAACACTGAAAAAGAAATCACGGATCTTACTGTTCGCACCAACAAGCTCAAGCAAGACATCGACAACGGAGATCGGAAGAAGAAGAACATCAACGATAACCTCAACTACCGAAAGCATCTTCGCATGCTTGAGGTCATCCGCCGAGAGATATCTGAGCTAGAGGAGCGCAATGCTGACGAAGACTATGAGCGTCTCCAAACCGAGGCTCGGTCACAGGAGAATCAGTATAATCGCCTTCTTGCTGAGCGCGGATCCGTCATGGGGACAATGAAGACCAAGGACGAGGAGTTAGGAAGGCTGCTACAGGAATGGGAGATGGACTATAAGGATGCCAAGAGAAAGTACCGCGAGTCGCATATCCGTGTCGAGACGACAAAAGCCGCCATCGAGGACCTAGCGCAGTGCGGCTCTGCTGTCGACAAAGCTGTCATGCAGTTTCACTCTCTCAAGATGTCCGAGATCAACCGCATTGCTGGCGAGCTGTGGCAAAGCACGTATCAGGGCACCGATATCGACACCATCCTCATCCGCTCCGACAACGAGTCAAACACCGGCAAGCGCAACTACAATTACCGGCTCTGCATGGTGAAGCAGGACACTGAGATGGACATGCGCGGCCGCTGTTCGGCCGGCCAGAAGGTTCTCGCCTCCATTATTATCCGTCTCGCCCTGGCTGAATCATTTGGTGTCAACTGCGGCCTTATTGCGCTCGACGAGCCGACCACCAACCTCGACCGGGACAACATCAAAAGTCTAGCAGAGAGTCTACACATGATTATCAAGACGCGCCAGGCTCAAAGCAACTTCCAGCTGATTGTCATCACCCATGACGAGGAGTTCTTGCGACACATGCGGTGCAGCGATTTCTGCGACAGCTTCTTCCGTGTCCGACGTGATGAGCGACAAAACAGCGTGATTTCAAGGGAGAGCATCACAAAGATTTTCTAGTCGCAAGAAGTAGGGCGATGTTTCATAAATGGAGAACCAAGGGGATTGATTGGGAGTTTTAGGTGCTGTCAAAGGACATTAGGCATGTAAAATTTGGACGACTAAATGCCGTTCCATTTGTATTTAAGTGGCGTTTTTGGCTGCGGTTCTGGTTCTATACCAAATGGAATCCCATTCACCGTCATAGTTACCGCACACATGGCAGAGTCGCAGGCGCATACATGTCTCGGATATTGGATTGACATCAGGGGCTATATCCGAGAACTGACCATCAAAGCCGACATCGCGGGTTGACCTCAGAACACATGGCTTCAGCACTCTTCGATTGCCTCGCCAAGGCAGGCCAGTGGGACGCGATGACTGACAGTGTCATGATCCAGCTCTTTCATTACACGACAACTGTCCGCGGCGTCCGATATGAGTCACGGCAACGCACCTTGTGGAAAACAACGATAGATTCAAGAAAGGATAGCCCGACTACCAGATCTTAAGATGAGAGGAAACGGGTCAGGAGGCTAAAAGAAGGGAACGCGTGTCAGGCGGATGTCCGAGGACACCGAACGGCGGTGCCTTTCCCCACACTGCGAATACGCTACGAAGTACGGATACGCAAAAGGCAGTTCGGAATTACGAGCCGGCAATAATCCTAGCTCATATCCTTGCTCGCATTAGACTATCCGTCTCCACCTCCGCCCTCCACATGCCGACACAAGAACCATTCGCCTTACCTAAACTTGCCCGAAACGTCCTAGGCCATGGAAACCAGATTTGCCATCGAGTTGGGTGATGGCCTTGTCGTGCCGGGTTGCCGGTCCTCGGAGAGCGAGGGCGTTTCTGTTGTCATCTGCTTACGCTTCGCGTCTGCCAAACACCGAGCTGAAAAATTCTCGGGCGATGAATGTAGATGTCATGGACATGAAGCAACCATAAAGGAAAACTCCTTCCTCGACCAGTTGAGCTTGTGGCAACTACGGGAAACTCGACCACGACGAAGACTCTGCATCGTGAACTGATAGACCGGCTCACGGCGCCCTCCGAAACTCCAATTATATCAATTACTCATACTTCGTACACTAGGCCTCATTTTTCAACCTCTCATCAACTTCCAACCCCAGAGGCTAGGAACAATGACAACCTCAACACAGAGGAGATCCAGCTCGGACAGCACGCTCGATGTCGAGCGAGATGCTGAAGCCACTGACCCAACGCGGGAGCCTACTTCTGAAACCCCCCCCGAAGACCTGGGCTCCTCCCCGGCCGGTACGGCTCCGCCTCCGGGCTCGAAGGCCGATGACCCCGAGGCCGGGCGGACTACTCTCCAGACGTTCCTCATCATGTTCGCCTTGTGTACGGCGCTCTTCCTTGCGGCGTTGGATATGACCATTATCACCACGGCCATCCCTACCATTGCCAACGAGTTCAACTCGAGCGCCGGCTACATCTGGATTGGCAGCGCCTACCTGCTCGGCAACGCCGCCTTCGTCCCGACCTGGGGCAAGATCTCTGACATTTTCGGCCGCAAGCCCGTCATCCTCGCCGCCGCTGTCATCTTCTGGATCGGCTCGCTGCTCTGCGCCGTGAGCAACGGGATGGGAATGCTCATCGCCTCGCGTGCCATCCAAGGTCTCGGAGGTGGCGGCCTCATTGTCCTCCCCAACATCGCCATCAGCGACCTCTTCTCCATGCGGAACCGAGGTATGTACTTTGGTATCCTTGGTATGGTGTGGGCACTGGCATCGGCGATTGGCCCCGTCTTGGGAGGCGTTTTCACAAGCAAGGCAACTTGGCGGTGGTGTTTCTACATCAACCTGCCCATCTCAGTCATTGCCGTTCTTATTCTCATCTTTGTCCTGAAGCTACACAACCCAAAGACCCCCATGAAGGAGGGTCTTCTTGCCATTGACTGGTTCGGAAGCCTTCTCATTATCGGCGGTACCGTCATGTGGCTCCTAGGCCTTGAGTTCGGTGGCGTTACTTTCCCCTGGAAATCGGCAACGACCATCTGCCTCATCATCTTCGGTATTCTGATCGTTGCCATGTTCCTCGTCTATGAGTGGAAGGTTGCCAAATATCCGATTATCCCGATCCGCCTCTTCTACAACCAAAATAGCGTTGCCGCATTCGGACTCGCTTTTACCCACGCCTTCACTTTCATGTCGGGCAGCTACTGGCTTCCGCTCTACTTTCAAGGTGTGCTCGGCGCCACATCCCTGCTTTCAGGTGTCTACTTGTTGCCGTATGTGCTAGCACTGTCATTCATCTCAGCGGCGTGTGGTATCTTCATCAAGAAGACCGGCATGTACAAACTCGTCATTGTGTCGGGTTTGGTTGTCACTGTCCTAGGCTTCGGGTTATTCATCGATTTGGAGCCACGGGCAAACTGGACCAAGATCATCATTTTCCAGATCGTCGCAGGTATCGGAATTGGTCCCAACTTCCAGGCGCCCTTGATTGCGCTTCAGACCAATGTTGAGCCCCGGGATATTGGCTCTGCGACGGCAAGCTTCTCCTTCATCCGACAGATGGGCACCTCCATATCCGTCGTGGTTGGTGGCGTAATCTTCAACAACGAGATGGAAAAGCAATATCCGAAACTAGAGCGGGAGCTAGGCCCCGACTTGGCCAAGTCTCTTTCTGGCTCTAATGCGGCCAGCAGCGTCCAGCTGGTAGGGGAGCTAAAGGGACACGACGGCGTGGTGGCTAAGACGGCGTACTGGAAGAGTCTACAGACGATGTACATCGTTTACACCTGCTTCGCGGCACTAGGTTTGATCATCAGCTTGTTCATCCGCCAGGTGAACCTTAGCAAGGATCACACGGAACATCAGACCGGCCTGAAATCGCTCAAGGCCAGAAAGGATGAGAATACTGTGGAGGAGAAGACTGCGGAGCAGAAGGAGACTGCAGCCTGACCGAAAAAGGATTTTGTGTGATTACGAGATACCCGCAGCCTAGCGAGGATTGAATTTGTTTCGGCTATACGCCCCTCCATTGTCTTAGTATTGATCGGGATATCCCTCAAAGTTGAATTAAAATTGTATTACTATTGGTCACAAACTTCGTGTATATGATGAAGAACATGATGCCTTACCTCATGTTATGTCGAGAGTTGTCTTTGGGACATGGTGTGAACAAAGAAAGGCAACGTTGCAGCTTCAAGCTATAATATCTGTTCTTTTGTAAGGTATAAATTACGTAGGTGGGTATAGTCATCTGCAGTTCAAATCACTACTGGCTTCCCTCTGCCGACTTCCACTCCTCATAGTCAAAGCCTAGATCCTTCAACGTCCTAAGCTCGTGTCTTCGCTCTCCTACAGCGCGGCTGGCAAGCTTGATCTTGGGCACCCGCTCTCGAACCCATCTTGTTTCCAGGTTCCAATAGGGTGGCTTCTTCCCTTCGCCGCCGTTATCCAGGCCCAACTCGGGAGCCTTGGTAGCGGTCCCGCTAAGATTGTGGAGGCGGTTGACGTAGTCCACATCCTCGGGACCCGTCATGATATGAATGGCCTTGCCCTCGCCCTTGACTTTATGTTGATCCTCGACCCAAGCCTCCATCTCTATGTTCGAAGGGGGGCTCAGTCGACCAGACCAGATACGGCCGATGACAGCGCTTTGAGCCTCGGACACTGGCAGTGGTACGATGCGCTGGGGCACACTGAGGAAGGCAAGTGTGGGATCGGCAGTAAAGAGGATGTGCTCCCAGAGGTGAGCCGCGTGGCTGCCACTGGGGACCACTATGGGGGGCTCAACGTTCTTGAGGAACGGGTATGAGTAGTGAAATCCAGTGCAGAAGATAATGGAGTCGATGTCTAACTCGACACGACCATTTGCGAAGCGAACACCACGCTGCTCGGGGAGGAACTCGACGATCTCAGGCACGTATTCGGCCCAAGGCGTGTCCGCTTGGGGTTGGACAACGGTAGGCTTCTCTTTCTCCGACACGAAGACAGGCAGCTTCGCGACAGTGGAAAGTTGAACGCTCACATCGACTCCAGAGGCCGAGTTGCCCACGACGATAACTTTCTATAGCCAGTAAGCACGAGGTCATGGCCGTGTGAAACGGTTTGTCTAGGTACACACCTTGTCGGTATAATCATTAGGGCGGCGGTAGAACTTAGAGTGAGAAACGGCTCCGGGATATGCCTTGTCAAACTCTACAAGCCCTGTGATATGAGGGATGAAAGGATCGTTGTAGTGACCGCTAGCCACCACCACAGCATCGAACTCGGCCTTGGTGGTCTCGTTCGCCTTGAGGTCAAGGACTTCGACTTGCCACGGTCCATTCGGCTGGGACGCCGACTTCTCGACGTTTAACACCTGCGTCCGGTATGAGATGTAAGGGGTCAACTCCTCGGCATATTCCTTGAGGTACTGCAGGACGGCGCTGTGCTTGGGGAACAGCGGGGAGCCCTGGGGGAACTCTGTATCCGAGTAGCACATGAGGGAATTGGGGATGTTGGTCTCAAGCAAATCGTAGATGGGTGACATGAACTCAACCTCGCCGCCTTCTTTGAGCCATATCGCCTGGTCGGGCAGCGAACTGGGCTGCGTGCGAGGCACAGTGAAGCCCTGCTCCCGCACGAGCGGAGTGTAGTTCCATACGCCTCCTGGAGTGGCTCGCTGCTCAAAAAGCTGGATTTTGGAGAACTTCTTCTCGGCCAGAAAGTATCTACATGGGCGATGAGTTAGACGAGGCTCACAGTTACAGATCCTAGGCTCACCTACTTGGCGGCCGCTAGGCCACTGGGACCGGCGCCGATGATGGCGATGCGGGCGACGTTGAGCTTATCTGCCAGCGCCATTGTGAGGCTGGGGGAATTATTGTGAGGATATCCAACAACTGGGCAACTTGAGGTGTGTAAATATCGAAACCTGATGGCGTAATTTGCGGGACAGCAGAACGGAGTACGAATACATGCAAGGAAGAGATCTCGGCGATATATCTATACCACAGCCGCACTAAGTACCCAGAAGAAATGCAGGAGGAGGCACCTAGTCACGACCATCGGGCAACTTCTGAGCAGAGCCCCGATGGATTCCGCAAAATAGCCTCATGGCTGGTGGTTGACTCGACGCGGCAGACTCCATCGACGAACGTGGGCTGATTGGGTCCGAGAAGCTGTGTCCCGTTGCGGCAATATCGGGTCGCGCGGAGGCCGGCGTGGATTCGGGCGTGTCGGAGCTCGGCCGACTTACGTGATAATTCCCCCATTTGCGCCACCCCGGTTTTGGCGGCCTAGCTAGACACCATCGACACGAGAGTCGCGACGGCTTCTAGAATGGATTCGCGATAAGAGAAGCAGAGCAAACAAGAACGATCTAGGGTTATCGCCAAACTCTAGATAGGGGTCTAATGGGCGCCGGTTTGTTGATAGCTGGCCAAAAGTTGTCCATCCGCGCCCGCAAGCGACTCCATTGTCACCGTCTCAACCGGCCCATGTTGCGGCAGCACGCAATCTGATCCACAGTTCTAGACATCGCGGAGCCGCTGGCCGGTGACTCTCTGAAGCCAACTATTCGTGCTGGCACACCACGTAGTACTGTTGTAGCTCGTGGCCCTGTTTGCTTTTTTTCTTCTATCACGGTGTTACTCGATATCGGCTTATCTCGCCCGTCCTCATTGCTTAAACTGCTCCGATCCGCCCCGCTGGGCCTCGACAGCCAGGTGCCCATTGCCCAGAATGGCATCCGAGATGAAGGCCTCGATCCACCGCTTCCGTCTGCGGAGGGTGTCTCCATCGCCGCAGGATGCTGGTCGGGCCCGCTCCGCCTCACCTCCAAACGGCCCGTCGCCTGATGAGACTGAGACTCGCCCGCAGCCGCAGCAACACCAACACCAATACCAACAGCCGCCATTGCCGGCCTCGTCCGCCCGGGGGGGCTCCGGTTCCGGCGGGAGCAGACCCATACCCCCGGCCTGCGATCGCTGCCGCAGCTTCAAGAAGAAGTGCAGTCGCACCTTTCCCGTGTGCTCGCTCTGCGCCGCCGCCGGCCAGCGCTGCTCCTACTCCAACCCCGTTGCCAGCGCTGAGGCCCAGGCCCACCGCCTGCGGGCGCGTGTCCAATGGCTCAGCCGGTATCTCGACGAGAATGTGCTTCTGCCGGGACGTCTGAGCGGCGTCGATGTTGTAGAGACCGGAGCCGACTTGACCGCGATCCTTGGCGCCGGGCTTCGGGGCGGGCTGGGTCCCACGCACTCGGTGACGGGGTCGTCTCCGGCATCCCGGGCTCCTGGGCCGGTGACGCCTCCGATGGAGTTGAATGCGGCTCGCGATGGTGCAGGGTCTCTCGGGTTCGCTGGTGGACGTGATCAATCCACGGTTGGCCAGCAGAGCATCGATGGACGGATTGAAGGCAAGGATCCTGGCAGCGTTGGAGCCACCGGCCGTCGTGTCTCCTACCAGGGCTTCACTGGCTGCACGAAGAAGAGGCGGCTGGTCGCGCATCAAGCCCTTCCTCCCGACATCCCCGCGAGTCGCTTTGTCGACGCCTACTTCCGCCATGTCAACCGGGCGTATCCCTTTGTGGATCAAGCCAAGGTGCGTCGAGACTTGGAGTCGCTGGGAGACATCTCGCAAATGACCCGAGACCCCTCTGCGACCCTGCTCTATCTTGTCATGGCTATTGGTTGTACAACGCTGGAGCGAGCTGGACAAGTCCCTCGAGGTACAGGGGAGCGGTTCAACGTTGCGTATCCAGATATCATCCAGGAGTGTCTATGCCATGAGGGCATCGAGTCGGTCCAGATACTCGTGCTCCTGGGTCTGTATTCGCTCTTTGACCCGGCAGCCATCTCGGCGTACTCTATCGTCGGCATCGCAGCTCGACAGGCAATGGTCATTGGTCTAACTCGACCTCTATCAGACGAGCAGACCCAGCTGCCGGCCGACAAGGAACTACGGCACCGCCTGCATTGGAGTATCTTTGTCCTGGACCGCATGATGGCCGGATCACAGGGCCTCCCCGTGGCACTCACCGACGAGAACGCCAACGTGCCGCTACCAGGCCTGACCGTCGAGGAGTTCGCAAGCGCGGAGCGGGCCGTGTACGCTCGCAACCTGCAGACCAGTCGCCACATTATCCAGCTCCGGCAACTGGAGGACCGCATTCTCCAGAGCGTCCACCTCCGGAAGCAGGCCGATGCCGTGGCGCTGGCGCCGGCGGACCGGCGAGCGGTGCTGAGCAGCCTCCGGGCCGAAATCGAGGACTGGTACAGCAACGGTTGTCTCATGTCGCCCATGGATGCGGACAACGTGCCCATCCACAGCAGCATCACTTGGCTAAGTTCGCAGTACTATCATCTGTTGGTGCTTGTGTACTACCCCAACCACTTCAACAACACCGCCGCCGCCGTGACCCGCCAGGAGCTGCTGGAGTTTGCACGGAAGCAGCTTCAGGCCATCTCGGTGCTCCTGCAGCAGCGACAGCTACCACTCAACCGCGTGACGCTTTGTCGACTGCTTCCCGTGTGCCTGCTTTTGATGCACGACTTCGCAGCGACCAACAAAACGGCGGAGTGGGAAGGGCAAGCCGCCGCGCCGTTTGCCGCTCGGGACGAGGTAGCCGACCTCATATTAGTCCTCAGGGCGTTCCCCAAGGGCTGGGTGATCGCCCACCAGGCGGCCGAGATCCTCCAGCAGTTCACCGAGATCATCGCGGGTGGCATGACGGCCTTCTTTGGCGGCCAGGCAGTGTTTCCCCTGGCCAACAGTGTGGCACCCGGAGGAGCGTCGTCTGGGAAGCAGAGCACCGATGCCATGATGAAGCCATGCATTTCTCGGTTCAGCACGCTGTTGCAGCAGATGCTCGGCAAGGCGACCTGTTTCCAGTTCGTCTTGTACCCGCCGGAGACGAAGGAGGTGGAACGAGTGAGCAGTCAGGTCAACATGGAGACACAGCAGCCAACGACGAACCCTCTCTTCTTCGACGGCACGGATGTGGGCGGCGTGGTGAGCGATGACACGGTGCTAGGATATGGATGGGGCTCTTGGGATCTTGACTTTTTGTGAATATGACGGGTGATTTGTCTTTGTCTTGTCCAAGTACTGAGTTGCGAGGTGTTACGGGTTGGACGAGGGTTCACAGGCGTTGGAGGAAAGGAGGTCTAATAAATGAACGACGGACTCTGATGAACTTGTCTAGGCTTTTACATATAGTCCATCTACCTTATGCAGAAGAACAAGTAAATGCGCTTGTCGACATACCAAATAATCATGCCCTCGAGCTTCTCCCTCTTTACTCTCTGTCCCCAGCGTTCCCCAACATGGCACTGGTTTGTATGTGTTCTATACGTTGAGTTCGCGACCGCGCCTGCAATGTCCTTGCCTGGGTGGAACCAATGGAAGAAATTAGGTCATTGACGCTCTCCTTTATTTTATTTGTTGAACGCGATAGAAACGAACCTCTGATCTTCACCATCCCAAGCTAAATGCTTCCCAAGAGCAGTGAAGTGCAAAAAAGAACATCGAGCTTTTCGTGTGGTGGCTGCAATCCATTTCGTCTCCAAGTGATTCACGAATCACTTTGTGCACTGAATCGAGTATCCCTTAGGTGAGCCCTGAGCGGAGCTTGCGTATGGCTTCTGCAGCAAGCTTAATCAGTGTCCATCAACGGTAACTCGCAAGCAGACGAACATACTGAGAAAATCCGATGGCCCAAAGGGATGGTAGGAATCAAGTCCGCAGTCATCGGACCTGGTACGGAGGTGTCCATCATTGTTGATATCACACCAAACAACCAGTTTGATGACGAATTCGGTGAAAGATTCTTGATCCCCAAAATCCCAGGCCAAGATGGCCCCAGCAACAAGGTCAGGCCCGTCGTCGATGTCTGTTGCTTTCAAAACCTTGAATTACAGATTCCATGTGAGGCAGTGCAATGTTGATATGGCTAGATGGAGAGCTCAAGACCAGGAGTCAAATTACATCAAACATGATAGGCCAGGGCCAATGTCCTATCGCATTAGTCTACGAATACGTATGTGCATGTTCCAAAGTGATATCTATACGATGTAACGGGCGTTGTCTCTCTGAATCAAGACTATCCGAGCTGGCGAATCGCCTTCTGCGTATCCGTCCTATTATGTGGTTCCGGGAAATGAAGTCCACTCTATCCATAGATCCAATGTCAGCCCACGGCATAACAGACGTTGGGTTCTATAAATGGAGGTGGCGGCCTCCATCACGAATGCATCACGAATGCAGACCCCAGGCACGTTACTTTCAGGGATCAAGATTAACTAACAAACTTCAGATATGTGTTAGAAAACAGTCGCGGATTTTGCTCGACTGAACTAGTCTGTCGGGTGGAATATCGAAAGTTGCGCAACGAAACTTCCCTGAGGCGGCGCCAAGGCGCCCGGAACTAAAGCCAACGCGGCTTACGCGCGTTATTATCCGTTACGAAGGCCGCTGTCCGTATCTACTAGGTACCAAAGTGGGAGGACAACGTTCGTCACAATGCATGTCTCAAAGAGGAAAGAGATCAAAAAAGGAAGAAGTTTGTTCTGTTGCGAAGGACCTCGCGCCAGACATCAGCCGAACCCATTTCAGGACGCTCTCCTTTCCTCGCAGGCACACACTTCATAATGTCCACCGAATACAGTGTAGACATAGTAATCCTGGATGATTCATGTGTGACTGACAGTTATGGCCTGATGAGATGGGATCCTAGATGACGAGACCATGCTGCTTCCAGGTTCCCAGCTGACGTGCATGCCGGTACCGCACTCCCAATCCCGAGGCGACATTGCTGCTTTTGACATCTATTTATGTACAGAGCGTTGCATCTACGAATGAATATGTACCCACTCCCACAGATGCAGAGGGGGGTTTGTCCCCAGTGTGCCTGCCAGCTTTCCGGCCTGGTGCGCAGATCTCTGATATCTTCCGGATTTTCAACGCGACGCTGGCGAGGAAGCAAATCGGCAAGGTGCATCGGGCGGTCCGGATAGGCAATTCTGGAATACGAGGAGCCACCGCTGCGCTGGTGAGGAGCCCAGGCCACCAATGGCGGGTTTCCTGACTGTCGGCAGCATGCAGCTACTGGCTTGGACTGGGCAGAATGCCAACTGGCCAAGCTTCTGCTGTAGCGATGCGCTTCTGCGTGTTCTTGGTGCGAAGAGGCGGCAAGGCGGCCAAAGGCTGGGGGGCTATCGACCGCCACTTTGGGGTCGAGACGGCAAACTTCAGTCAGGTTTTAGACCTGTCAGTCAGCCCACCACTTGGAACGCAGATGGACGGGATATGCCATGGGCGATTGACGATGGCGGGTGGTTCGCATCAACGTCGACAGTGCCTCCTCTGTAAACCAAAATGGACGGTCGATCGGCACTTGGGGAGCCTTCCCCATCCCCCTTCTTCTAGACTGCGTCATAACCGATGAAAGCAGCATCGCTCGATGCTGTTCTTAGCTCTGCAATGGACAATGCAACAGAGCCAATCACTCCTAGCGCCATCCAACGGGCTGGAGATGGGGTGGATGCCGTCATGAAAAGTGTAGGAGAGTCCAGAGGGAGAGTGTGGGCCTGAGTGGGCAATGTGACAAGAGGAAATGTGGCTGTACGGGCCTGCTGAGCCCCAGCTCTGGGTCCAAGCCCCACTGGACGTTGGTATCATCTGTTAGTGTAAGTGGTGGCCATGACTTGTGAAATGGAGAACAACACTAACGCAGCCGACTCGCGCCGAGCCTCCTCTGGTCCAAAGTCCCAAGGGAGAGAGAGTAATAAAGTGTTGGTGCACTGCCGCACACACAGAGCCTTTCGCGGTGGCCCTGTGGAGCCTCGCCGATCTAAAAACAACACTTGCGTCGGCGAGCAAGCCAGCAAGGGGGATCGTCGTGGGTACCCAACCATAACTGACAGTCCTACTGGTCCTACTGGTCCTACTGATCCTATTCCGACGAAGAACGTACCATACGTGTCCTACCGTAGCTAGCAGCAGCAGGCAGTCAGAGCCTGTCTGAGTGAGACGCTTCCTGACTACACTAATATCTACACTACAGTCACAGTCAGGCTGACTGAGGGCAGTAGAGTTCTCGCCGGTAGGGGATGGTCCCGTCGGGCCCATCCCCAGCGGACCTCTCCGCTCCCCAAGGCTGAATGAATGCTTCTGGTGGCCGGGGCTTGTGCCGGGGCTTGTTCCGGGGCTGTTCTGCACTTGTGGAGGGCTGCAGCGCCGTCGTCCACTGGGAGGCCTTCGAAAACAGCCATGCATGCCTGTTGTGGTGCACAAGTCATTCCAGATTCCAGCAGAGTCCTGACTGTATCAGTCCGGGGGTGCTCAAATATCCATCCTTCAGATGAGGCATTCTGTTGCTTTGTTCGTGCTTGTTTTCTTTTCTTCCCTACTCAGCAAGACGCACTGCCAATCAAACCCGGATGCATCCTTCGCTGTCTCTCTTCCTCTAGAGGTTTCGCTTCGTTACATTCACCTCTCTCTCTCTCCTCTCCCGCGGTCCTGAACACTTCCAAGCCTCGACCAGACCAGGTCTGAGACAAATAAGGACGGCACTGACAGCTCGGAGCTTCCTGCACTGGAGCCACTGGAACACTTTGGGTTTTTAAGTGCCCAGCCCCCCAGCCTCCGCTAAAAGCTGCCCGCTCACGGCACCAGGCCCACTGGACTTTGGTGGCTTTTCGCGCTGGGCTTTCTGGAGTCCTGCCCTGGACCTTTCTCCACCCCTGCCTAGCGGCGTTGACCCCTGTTGCACCCTGTCACCCTCCTTCCATTTCTCCAACTGATCCTCTCGTTCCAATCTGTTTCAGCGCTGCTCAACCAAAACCTCTCCTCTGACATTTCTCTCCATATTTTTCCCTCTTCCCCTAGCTTATCCATTCGACCTTCTTTCTTCTCCATCTTCCATTCTCCGTTCTCCATTTACCATCCAAACACCCACCAAACTGATCCACCTACTCGCTCACATCGCGCCTCCTATCGACACCTCATATCAATAATCGTGTCGCCGTCTCTCGTTTGCCTCTCCTTCTCGCGACTTTCGCCTTTCCATTGTTTACTCAGCTCCTACTCGAACTCTCCCCGCGCCCGTGGCTCCGACCCCCAGCGACAAGCGACCATCGACCGACACACACGCGTCCCCGTATTCCACTCCACCTCGCGAATTCCTTCTCTCGTCGCCATCTTGGAATCACCGCCTTAGAATCATCACCTTAGAATCATCATCTACCTGGGCATCCTCATCTTGCCCTAGACGACAAGTCCATCCTCCTCCCATTCAGTCCCGTGACTCCCGGTCGGAGTCAACATATGTCCAGCGTGGCTACCCGACTCGAGTCGCGCAAGTCGCTGCTCGGTGTAGATACCGGTTATGGCTACGGCGGTCACAGCTATAACCAGTCCTACGGTGACGGCGACTTGTCTCCTTCATACGACCAGCCCCCCGTTCCGCAACCCTCCTACCCCGACACCTCCCATCAAGTCGACCCGGAATACAACCAGGGTTATGCCTATCGAGAGGGCTTGACGTCCTCGGTTCCCGCCCCGAGCACGCATCGCGACACCTTCGGCTTTCTCAAGCGCAGGTGGCCCGCCGCCTTCATGGCCGTCTCGGCTCTTCAAGCCATCCTGTGCATCTGTTTTGAGGCGTATGTTACTATCCTCATGCCACCTTGACATGAAGCTCCCACTAACCTGCATCCTTAGATACGTATTTGCCAAGTTCCAGTCCAACCTTGGCGATCATGTCAAGGAGGACAAGGTCCAGTCTCAGTACAAGACCATTCCTACCTTTTTAACCCTCTTCATCTTCGGTTTCTTGTATACACTGGTCATTGTGTGGGATGCCCTCCGCCAGAAGAACACCATTCAGGTCATTGGAGTCTGCTTCTCCAACCTCGCCCTCATGGTCTACACTACCATTCAGGTTGACCAGATTCTGGAAGCTATCGACGTTCTTAAATATTACAACGGCCTCGAGCAGGGCGTGAAACCCAAGATACTTTGGGGGGATATTCGGCCCTACCTCATCGCCATTCCTGCCATCATTGCCCTGGCCACCGTGTGCATGGTCTTCATCTCGTGGAAGATCTACCAGGAATATGCCTGGGATATTCTCAAAAACATCGGTGCCGATTATCGCATGAAGAAGCGGTTCCTTCACTACCAGGTATGCGCCATTCTCAAAGCTCACCTCATGACTAGTATTTAACAGCGTTCAGATTTATATTGCCCTGCTCAAGTTCGATTTCTTCTTTTTCCTCGGCTTCATCATTCAATTCGTCGTCGTTGTGGCCCAGACGAATGATCCCGAATTTGCCTTGACCATCGTCACTATCCCCGTCACTATCGCCATTCTCCTCGCCGCCGCCTTCTTCACTCGCAGGGAGAACAAGCCTGGCATGATCATCGTCATCATTCTATATCTCGGCGCACTCTCCTACTTCATCTTCAAGTTGGTTCGAATCTACCAGCCCCACACCAGAGAGAACTACGACTCCGTCCGAAAGTCGCTCACAGCCTTCGCCGTCATCACAATCCTACTCATCGTCCTCACCATCGTCAATGCCGTCGTCTGCATGGGCAACTTCGGCCGTGGCCTGAAGCCGCACCTACAATCCAAGACCAAGGTTGAGGAGAAGCCGGACCTCAACTCCATTAACCTGCAAGACGTCAAGCCCCAGAACCCAAGTCGCATGACTATCGACTAAGCTTCCAAGCACGACCATGATAGCCAAATATACCTCGATGGTCTCGAGGCGCCATCATTGTACAAAGAAACGAATTTACGAAAGGAATTAAAAAATTTCCCATTCGGAGGCACCGGTCAGCCAGGGCAGGCTCGGGATCGGACGTGGCCACATGGAAGAGGCTTGTGCAGAAGGCGAACCAACGATATCCCCCACCAAACGTGGGAATTTTCCTTTTTCATTTGGTTTCAAATCTCTTTTGTGAAGTTTGTCACATACCAGGCGTTCAATAAGCCAATCATTCATTTGAATGACTAAGAACTTGGAGTTCTTTTTTTTTTGTCTCTTTCTCGGAATAGGTAGTTGGATAGTCGGCTCTTCCCTTTAATCAAGAGAACCCGTTCAGTATGGGAGGCCGAGTGTTAGAAGTTGCAGTTGGCCCTGGTAGAAGGTCCTAGTCTGACTGCTTGTTAGTTGTGGGTAGTTGAATGACGAATATGTGAAACCGAATCATCCGTATGCTGTTAAGAACGTGTCTGTCTATCGTAATCCTCTGAAGGCCAAAAGTTTGAGTAGTGGTGACTTGCGCTATATTCATAAACCAACCCGATCTCAATGAGAAGGACTTGACATGTATCCGTTCTACCTCGGTACCAATAGACGCATCCCAGTAAGGCTACAAATCAGACTCCCGCTATCCACTCTCCATCCCAAGCAAAGGAAACACCAAGCAAGAATAATACACCGCCGCGTCCTCCATATAGCCAACAACGCCAGGTCCGAATGCCGCAAATACAAAAAGCAGCCCAAGATAAACAGAAACAGTGTAAGTGAGATGGCCTGAAAGAGCGTGTGTATCAAGGATAGAGTCAAGGCACCAAAGTTAGAACTTGATCTTAATGGCATCCTTGAGTTGGCCCTCGGTGGGGCAGTAAGGACACTTGTACCGAGTGGCCTTGGTGATGTTGTGAAGGGACTCGCGGCAGATGACGTGGCCGCAGGACAGCATCATGGCCGGGTTGTCCTGAGTAGTCTGCTCCTTGCTGACGGGGCAAACGAAGATGGGATGGTAAATCATGGACTCGGGTAGAGGTGTCTCGAACGCAAGCTCGTGATCCGTGGTCCACTCCGTTTTCTTCTCGCGCATGTAGGTCGTGTACTTCATGAGGCGGGGCAGGGCGATGGAGCCCGCCGTCACGGCCATGTACAGCGGGGACTCGGCAGAGAGACCGAGTAAGGAGCAGAACTCGCGGGTAAAGGACATGGCGACGTCGTCAAAGGCGGAGTCGATTTCGAAGATGTGGCGGTAGGGCGACGCAGTGAGATTGGGCGAGTAGACCATGGCGGCGCAGAGCTGCTGGATCTCGCGGAGGTGGCGGGTCTGGAAGCGGGCGAAGTGAGCGCGGGCGTAGGCCAGAGCGCCGCGTTGTCCATTACGGCTATCGTCGGGAAGCCCGTTGACACTGGAGCCCTTGAAGAGCCAGACAAACTGGAGCTTGCTAAGCTCGAACTCGAGGGTGCTACCTTTCGCGTCCAGCTGGGCGCTGTTGACACGGGCCCATTCTATAGCGGCCACGAGATTGCGGTCCTTGAGCTGAGAGAGAATGCTGTACATCTCCGAGAACTTGTCCTGGAGGTCCTCAGAGTGAAGGTTGTGCATTTCGGCTGCATATGGGTCCTCGTCCTCGTCCTCGTCCATGTCGTCATCCCCATCCTCGTCAGTCTGGGGGGAGGCATGTGTTTCGCTGTGGGAAGGAAGGTCGCGGGTCGATTCGTGGAGAAACGTTGAAGCGACGGAGAACTGGCCCTCGCGGAGGAGGTGCATGGTAATGGCACGGTTGATGAGGCTTGGGTAGTCAGCCATGGCGTCCGACTCCATAGGTAGTTCGCGGTGGGGGATGGCCTGGCTGGGTTAGCAAAGGCAAGTCGGACGAGGAAGCTGAGGGAGACGGACCTTGTCGAGGGCCTTTCCGAACCCCTTTTGCGCCTTTGTGACCTCCTTGAGGTCTTGTGTGATTGCCTCGAAGCGGGCTTTGACTGGGTTCTGCAGAGTAGTCATGGCCATACCGATTCGATGGGCGTCGGGTTCTGCGGCGAGTCAGTTGGACGGACTTGAGGGAAGGTAGAGGATAATCTGACCAGCGGCAACCTGCTCCCGAGCAGCGGTGAGCAGATCAATGATCTGATCGACATCTTCGATCGCTGAGGTCAAGTTGGACTTCCTCATGCGAGCCAGCTCGGCCATTAGAGGCCCAAATGGCGAGACATGATCGTCGGATCCAGCCATAGCTTGGGTTGATATTGGGGGTTGTTCGGTCGCTAGAGGTCGCTTGTGGGGATTTATATGGACGGTGAGCTTTAGTTTAGGGTTCGGAGAGAGATGGCAGCTCGGTAGGTAGCATCCAGACGCAGTAGAGGGTGTTGGCGGAGGCAAAATGGCCCGTAGTAAGGTCGTCTGAGGTCCGAGTGACCGGCGGAGCTGGACGGGTCATGATAGCGCCGGGGTGCTGGTATCGATAACGACGGTCGGGCGAAGGTATGCTTTTAAGCGGGAGTTTTGGCCCCTCTTGTTGATGAATCAACAGCTAGCGGCAGGGGAGAACGGGACCCTGCTTCAAACAGCATCAATTGTTTTCATCTCATTAAACGTCACAAACCCTTATGCTCTTTGGTCCTCAGGACATAGCTTGAGCTTGACATAATGCCCTTCTGGCGTCTCCCCTCTGCTCAGAGGCTCAGACGGTGCACAGTAGAACCCACCCCCAGATTTCGTGCCTGTAGCACCGAAGTACAGTGGGGACAAGGGGACAATTAGTGCCCCGCATCCACTGAGCCAACCAGCCAAATGCCTACTTTGGATGACGCTGCTTGGCTGCGCCTTGTGCGAGCTATTGCATCACATGCTAGCTGGAACCGCAACCTTCGCCAGACCAGACCGTGTCGTGTCCCCCGGCGAGCCTCCTCAACACCAAACCCTCGCATCGCCCAGCTCTCAACATCTCCCGCGGCTCAAAACGGGTGAGGATGTAGCTCGAGCCCGACTCGGCAAGCTTCAGGGGTCGTTGACGACGCCATGGCCTTCCTATTCCCCTCGGGGCCCGATGCACGAACATTTCGCCTCGACGACGACTACCTCGCCAAGGCCCCAGCCCAGCGCAGCACGCGAGCGACTCCCCAAGACGCTGCTCCGGTCCCCGTACCTGGGGAACTCCAGATTTCGGTTCCGCTTCAGGATGGAGGCGCCGAAGCGACGCCTACGCTTCAGCAGCTCCCCGCCCTCCAACGAAAGCATCTTGTCTTTGCTGATCCGATAGCATTCCGGTGAGAAACCCCTCCACTGATCGCTAGCTGGCTCTCGCAAAATGGCTTCGTACTGACCATCACCTCCGCAGATACCTGGAAGACGACCCTTGTGTGACCGTGGCCGAGCGTCGTGCCGTGCTCTGCGGTTACGAATCCTACCTCGTCGAACAATGGGCCTGCTCTCGCCAGTCTCCAACCCTCATCATCACCACCTACACAGGCGATCAGAAACATTCGATTTTGGTCAGCGTCCTATCTGTGCCAGCAGACGAGAATCTGTGGCCTTTAAAATTGCGCGTCTACTTCAAAGCCATCCAGAAATTTCATGCGAGGCCCAAGCAAACATCAATGGGCGAGCTTATGGTGACAAATCTAAGCAGCTTTCCTTCCGCCCTAACTGTTATTCTTGTCCCTGATGGCGATATCCGAAAGTATCGCCAAACGTTCATCGTCAATGAGGACCTCAAAAGACTTGGGTGCTCAGGGCGGTCAGGCCTAACACTCAATGATCCAGCTGAGGCAACGCGAGTCAAGTTCCAGCAGCTATATAAAGTCAGCGACCGAGTTCCTTTGCCCCAGGCAGTCATGGAGCTGATCAAGCTGTGTCAAGTTGCCTTGTACATGTTTGAAAAACTTGACCATGAGTACATCGACGGTTTGCTCTGCGACATGACCGAGACCGCGATCAGCAATTGGTGGATCGAGGTTGGAGCTGAACACTACAACTTCGAGCCCACAGATGGCATTCTAGGACCATCGACCGTCTCTGCCCTTCTCGGCATGCTTATGGGGGCGAGAAACCGCCTCCACTGGTATGGTGTTCCGGTGTCCAAGGACGTCTTCGACATTGACAACACAAAACGCGGCATCGGTCACTTTCAAAAGTCGCAAAAGATCGAAAAGACCCGGCGTTTGGATCGCCAGACACTCCTGAGGCTCTACAGCGCATCTGCCAAAGCTGCTGCTGGAGAAGGTTGGGGTGTTCAACGTGCAGTCAAGTCGACCGTCACCGAGATTGGTGGCAAGAGGGGTGAGATCGTCATGGGCATGGTCTCTGGAAAGGACAAAGGTGGACTGGCCGATATCGAGACGCTAGATATCGACAGGTTCGTCAGCCTGGCGTACGGTGAACGGCCGAAATGGCTCTGGCATGGCAAACCACGGAGAACTCCTGCCGAGGTGCCAAACCGTACTCCAGAACTAGGTACCGCCTTGGTTTGGAAAGAAGACTCGGCAGTAAACCTCAAAGGACTCACTTCGGCACCCACGGAGGAGGAACCAGAGATTAAGCGGTTCGATGAAAGTCCTGGAATCTATTCGGCTTTTCCTCCTGGCTCCGCCATTAGTATTGGCAGGAATCCCGGTGATAAGGATGCTCCTTTGCCGAAGACCGTATTCAAGAGTGTGGCTGGCAAGATGAGCGATGCCCGCTCCGGACTCGGACGGTTCAAAGATGCTGTGGGAGGGGGCTTACGAGGCCACAATGCTCGACCCTCTGTTTCCACCAGAGAGGACTTTGCAGAAGGGGTTACCCCTGGCGCCTCCCAGAGCTCTGCCTTGCTTACAACTCCACCGGCCATGGCGGGCATTAACAGGGCCTTCACGTGGAAGAACAAGCCGGAGGAATACCTTGCTGCTATGAGAAGAGGAGACACGGACGTCATCCCGGGCTTCCCTCAGGCATCTCATTTTGCATCTACCTCAACGGTTGATTTTAAGTCATCAAGTGCGCCTGGCTCCGAGACTCGGAAGCGGACTGAGCAGGAAGGAGATCTGATTGATATTGGCATCGAGGTGCGCAAAGATGTTCTCTCCAAAGCGCCGTCCGCTGTCGGGTCCTTGGTCGATGAAGCCGATCTCCAGGGGCCGATGCTCGAGGCAGAGGTCACGGCGAAATTCACATGGTTGAGCCTCTCCCGGAGACACAGCATCCAGCTTGCCAGACCCCTGAAGAAACATCTTCCAAACGAAAATCGTTGGCCTCGGCGGATGTCATTTGGTGATGCTGAAGAAGCGGTCTTGGTCTGGAAGCCCGTCATTGACATTACTCAGTCTGCCAACGATCTGGCGAGTCTCGAGGCATATGCCGAGGTTGCTCAATATTTCAACGATTATATCGACGGCATTAGGAACAACATCGAACCTTGGGTCACGGAGAAGCTGAAGGTCGTCGAGCTTCTGGATGAACGCTACGACCGAGACAAGGAAGAAATGCAAGCTCTATATGAGCAACTCAACGAGTCGTGTCAGCGTCTCCGGGTGAGTGCGGACGAGGTGCTCGCTGAGGAACGAGCCCATCTCACGGAGGGTCTCAAGGAAGTTGAGGTCCTCGTCGCTCGTCTCGACTACGAGATCAATGCCCTACTCCAAAAGGTCATAGATGTCGAGGATGGCATCATCACATTTGAGCGGCAGGTCGAAGATATGGAGCAGAGAGCCGATGCCCTCAAGATTCAACTCGAGACAGAGGGCTGGTTCCACTGGGTTTTTAGGTCTATGACTGGCATCGGAACAGGGCCTGACATTACACGCCCGATACCATAATTGCATGTATATCTAGCCATCTACTACTCCCCGGGCTTATCTGGATCGGAGTTTTTGTTTGGGGCGAGCGTCCAGTTTTCTTTCACCAGGGCAGCATGGAGCAGCATAGGATACCCTGGAAGGCGTTCTTTATGTCATTGTGGACACATCTAGTAGAGGAGGTGTTTTAACATGACGGTCATGCCGCTGATCCGTATACAACTATTTTTACAACGCGTCTTTCAAGCCATCCGCCGTTCCAGATTCATGTTGATGCAAGCGCCCCATGTCCCAAAACCCAAGCATCCATACTCGTACAAGGAAGGCTTCTTCGACGGCCGACCTCCAGTTCCCGCTCTATGCTCATGGATTCATTTCCCGGCTGTTTCTCTTAGAACATACCGCCGCCGCCGCTCTGGGCACCGCCGCCCAAGGCCTGGCCCTGCGCCTGCATGATCTCGCTGACCTTCATTGAGGTGTCGAGGAACTTGGCGGTGCATCGGTCGAGGCAGACGGACTCGCCCTTGTTGAGCTCGCCCTCGCGGTAGTCGGTGGGGATGCACTTCGCCTGGCACGCCTTCTGCAGCCTATCCGCCGAATGCGTTAGTCTTCTTCTCCCATTGACCTTCTCTCCGATCGTCATGATCCGGGAGGGGGGGAG
>JABSTB010000267.1:0-23615 GCA_013756995.1 Neonectria neomacrospora
GTCGTACATGCTCGACGTCGCCACGGCCTTTATGCGCGGATCGATTTTCGCCGCACTGATCGCGAAAGAGCCGCTGCCACAGATGCCGAGGACGCCGATCCGCTCGCGATCAACCAAGTCGTGTGTGCAGAGATAGTCGACTGCCGCGCTGAACGCCTCTGCGTAGAAGTCCGGCGACACTGCGTTGCGCGGCTCGCCCTCGCTGCCGCCCCAGAACGGGATGTCGAGCGAGACGGTGATGAAACCCTGCTCGGCCAACTTAGTGGCATAGAGGTTCGCGCTCTGCTCCTTCACTGCCCCCATGGGGTGGCCGACGATGATGGCCGGCGTATCGACCCCGCGACTGAGGTTATTGCGGACGAAGAGATTGCCCGCAACAGTCGTCTGGTATTGGCTTTGGAAGGTAATCTGCTGAACCGTCACGATGTCGCTGCGGTAGAAGTTGTCAGCTCCATACGACAAATTCTGTGCCATGGCTGGCATCATGTTGATCATGGCCACAAGGCCGAGCGTGGCGATGCCGCGTCCCATCTTCATAATGCTGGTGTCAGTTGCTAGTTGCGTGTGTAGCTAACTGTGAGGGTTTGTAATTAGAATACCTCTATCTCAGGCGGCATGCCGCTGGTCTTTATAGTTGATGTGGTCGTAACGGAACTTTACACTGCCATCGTCTACGTCATTAACCACTGACAGAAACTGTTGCTGAGGTCAATGCCAGATGACGACGATGCATTGTCCCTTACAAGATACATCGAGGCCGCGTGTTGCTACTACCTTCAACGTAAGGTAGTCAATATGCCAAGAAATATGGTTGTAAGTGCTCGAGGCTGTACGTACTCTATAATAACACACTAATGCAACCTGCTGACAGAACCCGCCGTAATACTGCTTGGCACTTAGAAATGTATACTGTCACAACCCAGGTTGAGACCAGGCGGTCACAATCGGCAGAATTATGACATGTTCACTTTTACCAACCTCGTCTATGGCACCAGGGACAAAAATGGAAGGCTTTCAGCAGGTCTGATAAGATAGGAAGCCCGGAACGCTAACTTGGTCAGGCTAGCAGCGATATGGAGTGTAAGGGTCAGGGTCTTAGACCACCTTGCATCCATACCGTTGGTTACTCATGCTAATTTCGGCCCTACTTTCGTGCTGGCGAAGCTTGAGGAAACGTTACCCTTTATTGCCGAAAAAGAAAACCATAGAAGTCTCCTATTATCACCGAAAAGACCTAGAACCGTGTTGTTATCGCCGAAAGAGCCCTGAAGCCTCTACAAGAGTATGATGCTAGACGCGGCCTATATATATTTGAATAGTCATCCTTTCGCATCAGAGACATTGATCCTAGATCACCAATACTATCTACCCTCAAACTTACCGCCACTTGAGTATTTGCAATTACCTTCATACCACGAACAAGATGACTGTCACCATCACTGTTCTCTTCCCCAACGAGCCCGAAGCCAAATACGATATCGATTACTACGTCAACAAGCACATGCCCCTGGTCCAGAATCTGTGGGGTAAATACGGAGTTAAAAGCTGGTCTGCGACTACATTTGCTGTCAGTCCTGATGGTTCGGCTCCCCAATACGCCTTTGGATCAACCGTGGTCTGGGACAGCTACGATCAAATCAAGACAGCATTTTCTGGACTTGAAGTTGGTCAAATCATGGGGGATGTGGCCAATTTTTCGAATAAGCAGGGCGTCTTCCTTTATGGAGATGCCTTACATAAGGAGTAAAGGGGAGCATGAGGGGACAAAGAAAGCTGGGAGACTCCATTGCAGAGAAGGATAACTTTCTCTTTTCTCTTTAAGGGAACAAAAATAGTTTGAATATTTTGCTCCAAGTAAAGGCTGCCAAGCGTTTCGGCTGAACTACTTCTTGCCCCCAAGGCCAGGATGTCGGCATCACTGGATCCGCTGCATTTCGTGCTAAGACTTTTCTCCCCCAGATGTTTGAGTGCTACGATTACACAAGGTCCAGAGCACCCAGAGTCGAGTGTTGCGTTGCCGCCGCTGGAGTCTATTAAAGTCTGCCCACTAACTGTACACATGTAACTCGGCTCTGTGTTGATCGACTCGCTTCTGAATCCATAAAACTTCGATCGCTAGATCCAGTCGGCAGAAGACACGGAACATCAAAATGACGTCCTGGCTTCCCCATAGCATTGAGCCAATCTATCTACATACTAACGCTGATTGAACCAGATCTAGTTATCGTCTTGCCAACACCAAATCTGATCCAAAAGGTCTCTGCTTCTGATATGGAAATCGAACATATCGTCGATATTATCGTCTCTCCGGTGACGGCTAAGAAATCTCCCAGAGTAAAACACAGAGGTGCTTGTCCACGCTGGGAAATGATCGTTGTTATCATTGGCACAAAATGTCCGACAAGGATTTCCCAGCAGCGGTTGAGTAAGTGGTCATGATACGTGGTATGTTGACAAGTTTCCGCATTCTCACCCTGTAGGCGGATGACTGAATTGCTCACCGAGCTCGATTACGACGTTCTCATAGGCTGCCAACTTTGCAGCAACTGCCATGCATCTCCATTTGGCTTTAAGGACGCATGTCAGTTAAGGAAGACTGGGTCATATTTAGTATTATGAACGTTCTACTTCCCTATAAGAAAGTCTACGCATGTTTATAATACAGCTGACCTTCAGGCGTCGATGCAATTTCACCAAACCTATCATGCATCATTCATCATATTTCAATGTCAATATCAGTTGTAGCTAATAACCTCCACGTTCCGAACTTGAAAGGTCGTTGCTATGAATGCAGTGGTTAGTAAACATAAAACAACACAGGAAAGCTCACTCACTCGTAGTAGGGCCAGGCGTGCCTGATGATCCTTCAGTCTGGTAGTCAATGATGCTATAAATGATCTCGTTAACTTCAAGTATGCAAGAAAGCAAGTGTTGATGGTCACGTACAGCCGAAGCCCCTGGCCAATATAGCCTTTCGCGTATTGCGTAGTAATCAGTGTTCCATCAAGATAGAACTTGATGCTGATGTCGGAACCGTTTTCATCGCGCAGCTCAGCCTTGACAGAGTGCCAGTTGGTCGGGTCCGGGTAGTCCACATCAAGGGCAGAAACTTCGCTCGAGGTGTTGAAGGTGTTGAACGAAATCTTGCCATTCCCCTTCCACTCGGCAATGTCGATCTCAGGAGGCCACCCGCTGGCTGCATTCAACCAGAAAGCCGGCCATGTGCCCAACTCAATGGGCGCGATGAACTCAGCGTTGACGTCGTACCCTCCGCCAGAGGCCACAGTAAAGGTCGACTTGGCATGGATAGTTCCAGACAGGTAATGGATGGGGTCGGGCTCAGTGGAGACTGGCTCGGCTGTAAGGGCGAGGACGCCGTCAGTCACGGAGACATGGGCCTCGTCCATTCGAGCGCCGCCATTGTGGGTATCGCCCCAAGGGTAGAGATAGTTCCAGTATGTCTCGAGAGAAGAGAACGAGTCGGCGGGAATCTCAGTGGTCGCGCGCCGTTCCAGAGATGGTTGTATATGAAGGCAGGAAATCGCAGTAGACTGCAGGGCAAGGAGGAAAGCCATGAGTAGCATGATGGCGACCAGTTCGATTTTAGTCTAAGATTAGTCGACGATGTAATGGTTCTGCTGAAACTGTGGCGCTGAGAGTTTATATGTCTCTCTTTGCTTCCGTGGTAACAAATAAAACAGTGGCACGGTCTTGGGTTGAGTAAACCCCCTCTCAAGCGGTGGCCAGTGCATTGTATCATCATTTCAGAGAATACGATGTTGCATTGGCGAGGGTGCGTTGAAACAGGGACGATTGTTCAATCCGCTCATCGCATCGTGTAGACAAGTTTCCGAAACGCAGATCGTTCCGTATGCCCCATTGATCTACTCGGAGACAAGCCCCGATTCGGCCGCGTACCTAACCCTGGTATTCCTCTTCCGAGTGACGTGTGATTCGAGAAACAACGGCATAAATTTCTCCGTTGCCTTATTTCAATCCATGAAATCTACAGTGGTAGACTTGCAGGCTCGCGTGATCATGCTAGTTATATTTGGAGCCAGAGGACCTATAGAAAGCTACCAACGTGAATTTTCCCACGAACCGTGTAACTAGCATAAGAACCGCTCGCATTCTACTCTCATTGAGCCAACCATGTGATTGAATGGTCTCGCTGTAACTGGACAGCGTCTTCCTACCACACCTGAAGTCTCCTAGACTTGAATTCCCGCCGCTTGTTCGCGGTTTGGGGTATCAAGGTAGGAACGTCAAAATTGGCCAAGGGAACGCGGGACTTATCTAGTTACAGAGACAATACCCGATAAAACACAGTGAATGTGACACAGAATAACAAGAAATTACACTGGAAGTGGGTAACAGCCCGAGATTGGTCGTCCGATTCCAGGATTGGCTTTGAGTCGTAATGCCCACAACGAAATACACCCTCTACCATGCACAGTGACCGCCATCAACCCTCAGGTCTGCTGCCGTCATGAAGCTACTCCCATCGCCAAGAAGGAAGAGTACGGGGGCGCGAAACTCGTCAACTTTACTCAAACGGTAGAGCATATTATCCCCGACCCATTGGGTCTCCATGCCAGGTTTCTGTAGCGCCTCGGCTGTTGCTTCAGTGCGGATGTAGCCTGGCGACAGCGAGTTGACTCTGATAAGCGGCATATTGACCCGCGATCCCCATTCGGCTGCTAGTGACCGCGCTAACTGATGGACAGCGGCCTTGGATGAGTTGTATCCAGCTGTGTCGACGCCCTGTAATGTAGTGGCAACACATTAGCACGAGGTTTGGAAAGTTATATCCATGTCCTGCGGGCGACAACGTTTGGTAAATTCACCTTGTTGGATACGTAACCACTCATACTAGCCACGAAGACCATGCTCGCGCTCAACCCGGTTTTCATTACTTCTTTGGCTACCAATTGAGCAACGGTAAAGGTGCCGGTGACGTTGATGTCAAGCAGTCGGCGAAAGGAGTCGACTGGGAAGTCCGTGGCAGGCCCATTGTCTGAGACGCCTGCGCAGGCTACCAGGCCGCGGATAGGGCTCTCGAGAAGTGGCGTGAAGCGGGCAAAGGTATCCGCCATGCCCTGAGCGTCTCGATTGTCGCACTGGTAGTAGTATACATGGCGCGAGTGGCTTTCTGCAGCCTTGAGAACTTCCTCTTGGATAGGTAAGCAGTGGCTCTTGTGTCCGGATAGCTTGGCTTGCTTTGATACTAACCCCAGGCTGCGGATTGAGGCTTTTCAACGACGTCGAGGCAGACAACGTGGCCACCGCTCTCAACGACGGATTTAGCCACGGTGGTTCCCAAGAAACCGCCAGCACCAGTCACTGCCGCAACGAGTTAGATGCAGGTCCTTGGTTCGGTCATGGACCCTGGAAAACATACCGACGACGGTTCGGTTGTCAAGCCTGAAAAGCTGAGACACTGGGACCGAGGCGTCGCTCTGAGGCGTTTTGGCCTCACGATACTTGGGGTCGTGGACGTTCTCTTCCTTCATCTTGTCACCCGCAAGGCTTTGACCGTGCTGGAGTCGTGGGATGGAGAGGAGATTGAGGCTCGAGCAGTGTCTCGACGGAGGTTCGGCCGACTGGGCCCGTGCATTCGGGCTCCTGGAGGCTACGGCGTGCGGCCTTGACACGGCCCGAACAAGCAACCTTGTCAACAACTCGAGCAAGAGTTGGCAAAGGTCGAGCTGCTCGCTTCCCCATGGGGTCAGAATGGTCAGGATGGGGAATCCCTGCACTCCAACCTCATGTCTCATAAAATGGCCCATTGCTCTCCGGGTCGATCCCCCAAAAGTATCAGTTATCACTCACCATCGCTCTCACAATTGTCAAAACTCGCTGTCAGACATCTCCTGAATACTGCCACCACCCAACTACCTCGCAAGGAAGATGAGCAAGGCTCCGAGTCCCGTGGCAGACGGCGCCTCCTTCGCGGGCGGCCGGACTTGGTACCACACCACCATGTTCAACGTCTCCATCGTCGCAGCTTGCGCCTTCATCGCCCCCGGCCTGTGGGCTGCCATGAACGGGCTCGGAGGAGCCGGCGCGGCAGACCCCTACTACGTCAACGCCGCCAACGCCGTCATCTTCTGTCTCCAGTTCGTTGTCTGCATCTTTGGCAGCTCGCTCATCGCCAAGATTGGCATCCGGTGGGCTTTTGCCCTTGGCATGACCGGATTCCCCCTTTACGCGGCCAGTGTGTACTGCAACGTCAAGTACGGCAACGCGTGGTTCTTGATGGTGGCCTGCGTCATCGATGGAATCACGTCGGGCGTATTCTGGTTGACCGAGGGCGCTATCGTTCTCGCGTACCCGGAGAAGCACCGCAGGGGCAGGTATCTGGCGTATTGGCTTGCCAGCCGCATCGTGGGCCAGATGGTGGGAGGCTCCGTCACCCTCGGGGTCAATGCCGATCGAAGGGAGCAGGGACACATCAGCGTCGAGACGTATCTGGTCTTCATCTCCATCCAGGCCCTCGGTCCCTTTGTCGCCGCCCTCCTCTCTCCACCGCACAAGGTCCAGCGCTCAGACCGGTCTCGGGTGCTCATCGAAATCCCCAAGGGGTTGAAAGAAGAACTGCGTAGCATGTGGCATCTGGTGTGTCGCAGGGAGATCCTGCTTCTGCTCCCCATGATGTTCCAGAGCGTCTTCTCCGAGGCCTTCTTCTCCACGTATAACGCAACCTACTTCACCGTCAGAGCACGTGCCTTGGCATCTTTGGTTGCGAGCGTCTGCGTCATCGTCTCAAACTTCACCTTGGGCTTCTTCTTGGATTGGCGCAAACCCACCCTCAACACACGCGCCGTGGGGGCTTTCGTTGTCATCTACGCATTCGAGATGGCGCTCTATATCTACGCCATGATCATCAACAAAGAATACGAGGCCATGGATGACAAGCCCGTTCTGGACTGGACAGATAACGGTTTCGGCAGAGGAGTATGTGTCTACATCCTGATGCTCGTCGGCTTCAACCTCATGTATGACTACCTGTACTGGCTCGTTGGTACCGTTAACAAGGACGGCGCTGATCTCATCCGTCTGAGCGCTGTCATCCGAGGTGTTGAGAGCGCAGGTCAGGCCATCTCATATGGCATCAACTCGATCGATACCTTTGCGCTTTCTGGAGCAGTCGCCGTTAACTTGTCATTCTTTGCTGTCTCCATCATCCCTTCGGCGTTTGTCATATTCAAGGTCGGCATTATCGACGGCGTCAAAGTCCACGGCATTGTCCAAGATGAAGATCCTTCCGTGGCTCGGACAGATGCTGAGCAGGTCATCGACATTCGACAGGAGAACCACCGCAAGCTGGACGAGTGAAACCCATCGTCTATTGCAAGCTTTCCGGTCTTAACCAGCAATGAGTTGGGTGCCGATGATTTTCGTACGTGTTTTAAGATTACCACGTGATGGGCAGTCAGTTCAATAAGGCCCGGTTTACCAGTATCAAGTTTCTCTCATATGTAGTCTAGTAGTAGTTACGGTAGCATAGAGTGCAGCCTTATACTCATCAAGCTAGAGGTCGCCTGCCTAATCCACAATATGTTGAACTGTTGGTCAAAGAATAAATATATCTATGAATCGATGTATTCATGTACAGACAGTCGGTTGTTTAAAATATCATCGGCATTGAGCAGATCTGTGCTGGCGACCCGATGCTTAGCAGTTGTCTCATCGGGGACGATACCAGACGCCACATGGCGCTTAACCAGTCTACCTCGCGCTACCTCAAGATCAACCTCTAGAAACCATAGCTCATCCATCAGGCGCGCAGCCGAACTCCAAGGTTCCCGGTCGAGGCTCAGATACAGACCCTCGAATATTATCACGCAGGCCTCCCGGGGTATGACTATGTCGTCCTCCACGGGGTCCTTCAACGCGTGATCAAAGCTCGGCGCGTAGATGGTGGGCGTGTCCTCCGTCACTGGTTCTCTCAGTGCCCGGGCTAATTGATGAAATCGTTCTGCGTCAAAGGTGAAGGCTGCTCCCCTGCGGTGGATGGCTTCGGCAGCATTGGGCATTGCCGCCAGCTGGGACCTGTACAGGTGAAACCCATCCATTGGAATGATGGCGGCGAAATTGTCCTTGTGTTGTCCGGCTTGGAGTTTTGCGGCCACGGCTGCGGCCAGTGTTGTTTTGCCGGACCCCGGAACCCCAGATATCGCGATCATGACGCGCTGCTTGGGAGAATTCGCCTGGTGTCGGTCTGTGCAGAAAATTAAGAAAGAAAGGTTCAGTGGCACTTCCCACGCGAGGTTGTTTGTGCTGCTCGAGGGTACTCACGAAGGACTTTCGCAGCCAGCCGGTCGATGGTTGAGGCATCGCCACAAGGTTCCAGAAGGGGTTGCTTGTTGATTGTCATAGTCACAAACTAAACGGGTGTGTGCGGACGAAGCCAAGAGGAACTTGGAAGTTCTGCATAGCCTTTTTCTGATTCCTCTTTCGTTTCTTCTTCTATTTCTATCTTGGACATCCCTTAGGCTAGCAATGGGGGGAAGTGGAGCTCGCGGGGAGCAGACTGAGGTAGCATCAAGGAGTGGATATGCCTTCGCCGCCACGAGTCAGTATGGAGTCAGATGCCAGCTGATCCCTGCTCTTTTCGATGCGGATGTAATACCAAGTGGGCCTCGGTGGATAAGTCAGCATGGGATGAACGAATACCGGTATATAGTCCCGGCCGTCCAATGTCTTCGGCCCGCACACGGCCCAGACGAGCCAAAATACTTGCCGTCTGCAACCCGACATGTCTTCGACAACACAGACGGAGCCGAAACTCGCGTATGCAATGATGATCCCTGGCTTCCAGCATGCCTCCCACGAGACTGGCAAGATACTGACTCTGATCCAGATGCTTGGTGTGCCGTCAGCGAAAGGTGGCATGTGACCGGCAACGCCCGAGGTGCGGCTTGTGTTCCAAGAACGGCTTTGACTGTCAATACAAGTCGAGGCAGCACCGGCCAGGGCTAAGGGCTGGCTATGTGGAGCGGCTGGAGCGGCAGCTAGGTACGTCACTTTGCATCGCGTTGCTCTGCTCTGTCCCGCAAGACTCATCCCTCCCACACCACAGGCGACGTCCAGGAACGGTTGAGAAAAGTCGAAGCCCACTTGGAGCAGCAGTCTCCCGCGAGATACACGACGGCACACTCAACGACCTCGGAGCCATCTGTTGACGGCAGGCAATTTGGTTCTGATTCCTCGGCACCGATTCCAGACCTAATCGAACAACCCTCACCGAGTAATCTGGGTGAAGACCTTCTCCAAAGCCGAATGACTAGATGCCAGACCCCGACAACACCAGACCGACTGCTCTTCTCCGTTGCCAACAAATCACTAAAGATCTGGTTCCAGAAATATCACTCCTGGTTCCCGATAATACACGAGAGCTCCCTGCAGGAAGTGTCCAGCTCCACCAGCCCCAGGTATGAGCTGGTCTGGAAAGCGCTGACGGCTGTAGTCATCTTTGACCAAGTAGACGCCCCACACTGGGAGCGGGCGATAGCCGAGCAGACGCGGGATCAAGTCATGCTTCAGGGGTTGAGGAACTCGTCGCTGCAGTCCATACAGGCTCTTCTGATCCTGTCAAATCACTACGCTGCAAAAGGAGACCTGACCCAGTGCTGGAACATCCTGGCAATCTGCAAAAAGTATGCCTTACCAAGCACACTGGACGAAATTTTGCCGGTCCGTCGCTAACTCTAGCAGGATGACCCTGCATCCTCGCCTCAACGAGTTTGCGGAAACCCCGTCGTGGGCTTACGCATCAAGAGTTCGTATGACAAAGCGCTCCGTGCCCGGCAACGTTGTTGAGAAAGAGGAGGCGATCCGAGCCTCATGGATGATTGACATGCTGGATAGCATATCAACCCTGGGGCTTCCTAATTACTCAACGTGCTTCAACACTCCACAGACGGCAATTCTCCCTTGTCTTGAATCTACCTGGGCTTTGCAAGAACCCATGATTGAACACCTCGCCTCCTCTAGACTGCAACACTCATCTAGCTTCTCCCTCTGCATCATCCTGGCCATGGAGGAACTAGGCGCAATCCGCCAGTTTCTCGAGAAGCCGTTCGAGCTGACAAGGCTAGACCAGAGGCTAGAATGGCAATCCGAGGCCCAGCGACTTGACGAAAGGCTAACCAACTGGCGCGAGGAATTCGTTGCCTCAGTTTTCCGATTGATCAATATTGAGAACCAGCAACTCCCACGAGGGGAAATGGAGCCTTTCTTCACTTTAACCAACTGCCTTCTCAACACGTAAGTCTAGCCATGAAGACCTTTCTCACATCTGACGCCGTTCGTATCATCGTATCTGACTCAGTAGGTTAGAGCAATCATAGTCCTATTGCAGCAGATGGCACCATTCCCGAAGGACATAGAAAGAGACTTTGAACCCGTAAGCCTTGCCGTCTTCTGCGCCCAATCAATGATACTGACTTCTACTTGGCAGTGGGCGTTCGCCACCACTCGATGTGTCTATGCCTGTGAGAACCTCGCGGCCAAGGTCCGGCGCATAGGAGCAGATCAACTAGACAGCCAATCCCCTCATCTAATCATGCCCATCTTCGTGGCCGCGCGGTTCTACGTCGGTAAGTCATATCCTGCCTTTGTGAGCATGCGAACCCGGCCGAGCTTACAAGCAATGACCCCTAGCCTATTCAAAGGCGCTTGATGCAGATGTTCCTGCAAATCTCCACACGCTCGCGTTCACACTGCACACGTGTGGGAAACGCTGGCCACTTGCACAGCAATACGAAACCATCATCCGGACGGCTGTAGCGGAGCATCGAAGCCCAATATCTCAGTGTGTCTTGCCTGTTGAGTTCTATGACTTTCGCTACTCGGCTCTGGAGATTACCGACTTGCTTCAGGATGCTGCGGAAAGACTGAGCTCGCCCTGAAATGGAGCTGGAAACAACTGTAAATTGTGATATTGCAAACTATCTTCATCCTCACAGGGTGATGGGGTGATATGCTGAATCGAAATCAAGTCAGATTACGGGGACCAACAGTAATCAAATACACTAATCTTGCACGCCCTGGATGAGATTCTTGATGCCCTCACCCTTCCTTGTCATCTCCCATGCTTCGGCCGCACTCTCGAACGGCACTATGTTGCTAATCAGCGGCTTCACTGACACCATGTTGGAACCCAGCAAGTCCAGTGCGGTCTCGTAGTCACCAGGCCCGTATCTGAAGGACATCTTCAGAACCATTTCCTTTTCACACATGTCCAGCAGAGGCAGGGTTACGAATGGCTTGCCCATTCCAACCTGTATAAACGTGCCACCCGATGCCAACGCATATAAGCCCGTCTGGATAGACGACTCGACGCCGGTGCATTCCATGACCACGTCGATGCCGTCGACACTTGCTTCCTTCTTCAACCTTTCCGCATCAGCCTTGGGCGACGACGTAACGTCCGAGATAAATGTGAAGCAGTCCACATAGCTTTTCGCAAAGTCTAGCTTGGTCTTGTTTATATCAGCAACCAGGACAGCCTTGGCGCCGAAGGCCTTGGCCGTCGCAGCTGCCAGCAGACCGATTGTTCCAGATCCCTGGATCAGCACGGTCTGGCCGGGTTTCACCTCGGCAAGACGAGCAACGTGAACGGCAACGCTCAGAGGCTCTACGAGAACAGCATCCTGCAAGCTGAGACTGTTGGGAATCCTGTACGCAAAGTCCTGTGGGATTTTGAAGAAGCGAGCCAAGGTGCCGTCGGTGGGAGGATCAGCAGCAAATCTCATGTCGGCACAGATGTTGTACCTTCCAGCCTTGCACTGCCTGCATTGACGACAGGGAAAGCCTGGCTCAATGGCCACGCGATCGCCTGCCTTGAGTCGAGTGACGCCTGGTCCGACAGAGTGGACGACGCCGGAGGCCTCATGGCCCATGACAAGAGGTGCCTGCTGGGAAATCTCTGCTGTCTCGGTGCCTCCATGCACCCACTGGTGAACCTGACGAGAACAACAGTGTCTGTCAGCTCTAGGTCAAAACACGAAGCGGCACGAAGCATGCCCGTAACTTACGTCACTGCCGCAGACGCCGACGTACGAGATCCGGATCAAGATGTCGTTCGGATCTTGGATCTGGGGGACCGGTCGATCCTCGAACCGGACCTGACCTGCCCCGAAGAGCACGCAGGAGAGGTTCCTCTGCGATACGAATTGTATGAGCAACCTGGCGACCCTTGAGTTCGATGGTTAAGAACACACTTGCTGAGACATTTGCTGCTTGAAAAAATGGGTTTCGCGATGTCGAAAAGCCGCAGACTTTGGACACGGTGCTGGACGCCTTCGACGTTGCCGACGGCTATTCCTACTGTGTAGAGAAAGAAAAATGATCAGGTTGTCTGTGTATTTTAACAAATGATCGCCAGGATAACGCGGTGAATTTGCTCCCCTCCTTGGCTTGATGAGGGTGACTTTAGTCATAGTCGTTGTCCTTGCAGCATGGCCATGGATGCAGTGGAAATGAGGACGGGGCAGAGACGGGGTTGACGGCGGCTGGGACACGACACGGCCCGTCGCTGCTTAGCAGACACGGCACATACTATTCCCCCTGCTTTCCACTCTGGATACCGATGGCGTTCCATACCAATCAATAGGCTTAGGGATGCAAACATGGGGAGTGCGGCCATGACCCGGACCGTAACCCCGCATTTACATCGGCGACGGACCAACTCGGCCCGCGACGGCGACTCGTAGTCATCCGTCGGTGCGGTCTTCGTGATCCGCCGGTGTGGCCGTCCCTATGTCCGTTGTCGTCGCTTTAGTTTGGTCAGGCGAAGACGGCGACATTGATCAGAGCCCAATCGATGTCATTCGCCTCCTCGTAGTACGTGTTGATCACTGTGGCTCCCGAACCAACCCCGACCCACGATGGGCGCTTATTATGGCCAGACTTTGAAGTTGACGAACGAGCTGGCCGTTTGGGAGGGGGGTTCTTCTATAAACTGTACCTAGTATAATCACTATTCACTTCCCACTGTCATTATGTTAGTCCTATAGCTAGAAGAAATATTTCCATCACTGCTGAATTTTCCTTGGCTTGAATATCTATCAATTATTCTCGTCTTGTAGTATTAAGCTAGGAACACCAAAATTGGCTAAGAGAACGCGAGCCCTATCCACCTGCACGGACAACCAATGCTGGTCGTTGTGGCCTTGGATCTTGCAAAGCGCCACAGATAGTGACCACATAAAGCGGTAGATTTGGCGACCATCTTCCCCCAGAGCCTTGGATGCGATGGCCAAAATCTGGGACAGGGCTGAATCCTGCCCGGCTCGAGAATCCTCTCTCCGGTATAGAGACAAGTACAGGATCTGCAAGGCATGGAAATCTAATGCTGCCGAGTAAACTGTCCACATGAGCCGTTTGCCGCCAGAATCGGGTGCCAGCTTGGCCAAGAGCAGGATATCAGCAAATTCCTACCAGCTGTTAGCAGCTATTTGCCATATGATGAGGAAATTTCCATACATCACCAAAGTTCTGAATATGCTGCCACAGCTTTCGTGGACTGGCATGGTCTTGCTGGCCATGTGCCGCTGACCTTGTCAGCCTCACAAGATCTAGCTTCGCTGCCTGACATAGGTGATAGAGACGCAGTGGCCGATAGTTTTCGAGATCATCGAGCAGCTCGGTTACGGGATATGTCTCACCCCATAACTTGGGAAGAACAGACCGTGCACTGCGGAACAAGTTGTCGTGGGACATAAAGTCGTTGGCATCTCTGTCTAGGAGATCAGTGCAAAGCCGCCCGCAGTTCGCGTTGCCGGAAGCAGAATCTGCATCCAAGTATCTGCGAGAAGGGTTAACCAGGGACTCTCGCCCGAAGGGCAAACAGAAACCAACAGTGTAAGCAACAACATTGGTTGGGAAGCGTATGGCAGCTTCTCTCCGTTGGCTTTTCCGCCGCTCTCTAGGTACGGCCTTAAGAACGAGAGGATTCCATCAAGGTGGACCGAAGACGTTCCTGTGCTCTCGGAGTCATACGCCTCAAACTTCAGAATTAGAAACCACATTGCAAAAAGGGCATCGATATCATTGCTCCGTCCCTCTGAATGATAAATCCGATCTAGTAGAGACGACAAATCCTTCAAGGCCAAGCTGTAATGTGTCCTGGCGGCATCTCCAATGCGTTGTGCTCTATCGAGGGACCAGGCCGGATCACTGCCATCTTGAGCGGCAAGTAATTCTTGGGATCGCAGCTCCATGGCGGCAACAGCAATAAAGCTCCTCATTACACCAGAGTATTGACTCGCAATATTAGTGTAAATGTAAGAGAAACAACTCCATCTCCAGGGTTTGCCATAAGTGAGGACCAGAATAGAATCTGGAATATACAGAAAGGCTGCTCGGTCGTCGGCGCTTAGTTGGAGGGAATTGGACAGAGGAACATGGCTGGTGGAGAGTGTTGGATGAGGTGATATTTCGTTGTTTCTTTCCATCCGAGGCGACAAGGGAGAGTTTATAGCAGTCTTGAACGTCTTGAGATGCTCACTCTGACAAGTATGATCGACGCCAAGATGCAATCCATCCGTCCCTGTAGTTGGACCGGATGGAGCGAGCCGTCTCTGAGATTTGCTGCTACTGGTTTCTTTTTTTGGACCTCTCCTTAATCTCAGTGACCGTCCTGGCTCCAGCCATTCACATTTCATAGGACTGTTCGCACATCTTTGGCACATAGGCCTCCGCTCGTCGCATTTGACTTTCCTTGTGCGACAGGTCAAGCAGCCTACGGACTAACGTAAGCTGCCGGTTCACTTGGAGTCGCTGAGGAAGGATTGTGGACATGAGTATGACCCGAACAGTACCATTTTTCGACCGTACCTTGCGGCGGTTCGTTAACGGGGACGCAGTTGACGAGTCGTGACGTGGGGGCATCTTGTCAATGAGCAGCTCAGAAGATGTCCAGTCAGTCTCGTTGGGTGGTTCGGCAATGGGAGTGAATGACAGAAGCGAAAGAGGACCGAGTAGGCGATTCTGGAAATGGCACTGGTTCTTTCGGCAATTCGTCTGAAGGCGAAGAGAGATGACGCGAGCGAATGTGGCAAGGTGTAAACTCCCTTATCAATGGTTCCGTGGTGGATCAACTCCGCATTCAGAAAGCGTCAGATACCAAGCCCGTGAGTGGCTACCTCGGCAATTTACCTAGGCTAGCCTGATATGGAAGCGGCCAGAGACTAAATACGGCGTTGCTCATTGGATCAAATAATCGACCTAGCTCAAGTGGCAGGTCAGTGTCTTCTCAAGTTCTGTGCTGTTTGATCCGCCAAACAGTTGCCTCAAGCGCATATAAGCTAAGACGCAGTCCACAAGATGGATCGCATATTACTCAGTCTTAACGTTCTTCCCATTGTCAAATCTTCAATTCCTTGCCATTCAAACTGCTGTACGAAGACACAATGGTCTCCTTGGACCTCTCTACCGAGCGCTTGTACCATGTCATTTCCAAGTCAATCGACTACCATAAGCAAGACTTGGCCACAATTTGTGCACTGGTACCTCGCTCCGCTTGCCCTTCATCTTGTAACAGTCTGACTGACATTGAGGTTGCCAGATCCATGAGAACCCAGAACTCAACTACCGCGAATTCAAAGCCCATGACAACATCTGCCATCTTCTGGATCGCCTAGGATACAACGTGAAAAGACACGCGTATGGACTTGAGACATGTTTTGAAGTCGAGTTCGGTGAGGGTGGCAATTTGGTCGTTTTCAATGCTGAATATGATGCGCTCCCCGGCCTGGGCCATGCCTGTGGACATAACCTGATTGCTACGAGCTCTATTGCCGCATTCCTCGCGACAGCTGAGGCAATCAGTAATACTAATATTAAGGGAAGGGTGAGATTACTGGGAACGCCGGCAGAGGAAGGGGGTGGTGGCAAGATTCGTCTGATCGAAGCTGGGGCGTACCAAGGGGTCGACGCTTGTCTCATGGCGCATCCCACCGGACGTCTTTTTCCCGAGGGGACTCAAGCTGTCGACGGCATCACGGCTGCCAAATCAAGTGCTCGAAGACACGTCAATGTGACCTTCCAGGGTAAGAATGCCCACGCAGGGATGAGTCCGTGGCACGGGAAGAACGCCTTGGACGCTGTCGTGGCTTCTTACGTCAACATATCCCTTCTACGTCAGCAGCTGTCCCCTACAGTCCGCGTCCATGGAGTTATCCGGCAGGGAGGTGTGGAGCCAAATATCATTCCAGACTTCACGCGCCTCGAGTACGACCTGAGGGACTCCAGCGCCGAGAGCATTTACGAGCTCTCTGATAAGATGGAAGCGTGCTTCGAGGCTGGTGCGTTAGGAACTGGTTGCACTGTCAAGTGTGATTGGGAGTCGTAAGTGCACAATCGTGATACGAACGACGTAGATATGTTGTTTCTGACTCTCTTTTCAGACATACATATTACATGGAGCTTCGCCCAAACATGGCAATCTCAAATCAGTTTACAAGGCACATGAAGGCGTTTGGTAGATTCTATCTAGACGGTGCTGAACAGCAGCCCATGGGAGCTTCTACAGATATGGGTAAGCCTAATACTCACTTCAGCTAGTTCTGATTAACTGATAAAACCCTAGGAAACGTCACTTTTTGCGTCCCGGGCATCCACCCCATGTTCTCAATTGGAACCGACGACCTTACCGTGCAGCCTCATACGCCCAAATTTGCGGCCGCCGCTGGCACTGAGGCTGCGTTAGTGAGGGCGTTGGACTGTAGCAAGGGCCTCGCGGCGACGGCATGCGATCTGCTTATGGATCCAGGACAGTTGGGCAAGGCCCGGGCTGAGTTTCAAAGAGATGTTAAACGGACATGTGGTAGACTGTAGCGGTTCATTGGAGAACCCGAAAATGTATTCAATATCCCAACCTAGTTTCTTAGGGTAAACCGCGCACACATGTATCTATCTATCAGTCATGGAGCTGGGTGTTATACTCGGACTATACCGATATGCTACTTTTTAGGAGAGGAATGCCCAAGCAATTCAAAATACTGTGCTGATGACACTGAAGCAATACTTGAGTCATCAGGTCGAGGTCAACGAAGTAGGTTATGACGTTAAACCAAGAAGCCTCACCATCTCCAACTCTATCCATATACATGCATCTAGATATGGAGTCAACTGGCGAGTCATTATCTCATGGCGTGACCCGGCCAGACTACGAAATATCGATCATTCCGACGACAGACGTAGCGTGTCTCGACGACTAGCAGCAATCAAGATAAAGTTACCTTACCCCGCACTAAATCATGCTGGTAGTATCAGACCCCACGCGGCTCCCAGGCAAATTTCCCCGGGTTTGGAGCGCGGGAGTTGTATCTCCGCCAAATAATGATAGCAGATGATCGAGGCTTTGAAGGCTAACTAAGATAAGAAATGGCTTTGCTTGCCGAGACAACCAATCGGATGCCCCGTTTTGCCGAGCTGGCAACATCACCGCTAGTAGACCAGGTACTCTGATTGACGAACCTTGGTTTGCCGATGTGGCCAATCATCACGCCTCTATTGCCGACCCTCCACGACTGTTTGCTACGGCTAGAAACCACTAGTAGAATAACTGGAAACTAAGTCACCTCTTTAATCAACCGGCGCTCAGATGTCGCCAACTTCCTCTTATCCCTCTATCTGTGGCTTATCCTGTAGTCAGCCAGTGCTCCCTATGCGACGCCCCTTTGGCCGATATCTTATTTCCAAACGTTGCCTACTTAACCACAGCCCTTTCCCCGCAAAGGGTTTTCAATTCTCCTCATCATCCAACTCAGTCACCGAATTATTGACTCCCATTCTATTTTCAGCGGTGTATACAGTTTAAACATGGCAACAGAGAAGAAGGAAAAGGCCACCTTGCCCGACGATGAGCCCGTGCCCAAGATTGGCGATATGCTTAGCCTACGGGGCTCTGAGCTCGCAGTCGAGGAGGGCAATCGAGAGCGGCAAGTGTTGAGGAGAATTGATGGATTGTAAGACCCGACCCCGCGAAATATTGTATTGCTTTATTAATAGTTTGTGTTAGTCTGTTGCCGTTGCTTCTTGTTTCATACATGCTCCAGTTCCTTGATAAGCAGTCTTTGAACTTTGCCTCCATCATGGGGATTATTGACGACTTGGTTAGTCACATCTCTACAAACCTCATATATGTCCACTGACACCGTTCAGGACTTGGTCGGGTCCAGATATAGCTGGTGCAGCAGCACGTTTTACTTTGGCTATCTTTGCTTTAGTTATCCAGCGTCGTTCCTCATGGTTCGTCTGCCGCTAGGCAAATACTTGGCCGGCACAAGGTAGGCTCATCTATCAATTACCTTGACAATGGCAGTATACTTATTCAACCGGTAGTCTCGTGTGGGCCGTCGTCCTTATCTGCCATGCCGCAGTGCAGGACTTTAAAGGCCTGCTCGTCGCGCGCTTCTTCCTCGGCGTCGCAGAAGCATCCATATCGCCTGGCTTTTCCTTGATCACTGGCATGTGGTATAAACGTGAGGAGCAGCCTCTTCGACACGGCATTTGGTTCCTTGGCAACGCGATTGCGACTATGTTTGGGGGTCTACTTGCTTATGGGATAGCTCATATCGGAGGGCGTCTACAGACGTGGAGAGTAAGTGCCCCTCCCCTGTTAGTAGCTCAAGCTAACTTTGAGCTTTCACAGTGGCTTTTTATCATCTTTGGCCTTATCACCCTCGCTTGGGCTGTGATCCTTATCTTGTTTCTACCCGATACTCCCGGGGAAGCCCGTTTTCTCAATGAACGACAACGTGCCGATGCAGTGGATAGAGTTCGAAGCAACCGGACGGGCATCAAGGACAATCATTTCAAGTGGGACCAAGTACGCGAGGTCGTGACGGATCGAAATGTCTTATTGCTGATGCTGTATCAACTGGTATTCAGCATTCCGAACGGTGCTTTCACAACGGTAACACTTTTCTTCCCAGGATGGGGTTGCTCTTTTATCTGATGTCAGTACAGTTCAGCAGTCTCGTCATGGCTGGCTTTGGATTCTCAAGATTCCAAGTTTATCTGCTCAACATTCCGATGGGCGCAATACTCGCCGTGTTTGCTCTTGGCTCAAGTTTCCTTTGCGGTCGCTTCAACGGTTACAGAACCATTATCGGGGCATGTCTGAGTCTAATCAGGTCAGTAGAATTCCCGAGTTTACTGTTGTTCTCATGATTGTTAACTAACACGATGTGACAGCCTGCTTGGTTCGATATTGGTTCGCTTCGGTCCTAATCAAGGCAGCCGATTGCTTGGGTTGTTCTTGTTTGTTGCTTTTGCTGCCGGCTTCCCCATTGCCCTGTCGATGGTTTCGTCCAATGTCGCTGGATTTACCAAGAAGAGTGTTGCCTCGGCTATGATGTTCATGGCCTACACTGCTGGCAATATCATTGGTCCATTTCTCTTCTTCCCACATGAAGCGCCACAATACGCAGTGAGTTATGACAAGTCGATGACTGAGAAAGCCTTGAAGCTGATTCGAATCACAGAGTGGCTTTCTGGCCACAACTATTTGTTTCGGAGTTGCGATACTGACGATGCTAACTCTGCGTTTCTCGCTCATTTCGGAGAATCTTCGCCGCGATAGGCTCCAACAAGCGGCTGCGCCACTGGAGGAAGCAGATCAGCTTGAGATATCTGATGAAACTGACGGCCGGAATCTCAACTTCCGATATGTCTACTAGGAGCAAGCGGGGCAACTAGATTTGAAAGTCAATTCAGAAGAGTTGCACATAAGCGAAACTAGTCACATTCATGGCCAAGATGAAACATGCAGGGGTGGGACAAGTTCATCTGGCGGGGCCGATCTTGTTATTGTGGCAGATTGCGCGAGCTTCCTGGCCCTGCTAGAGGGGACGAGGATCGATGCGGTCAGCACGCGTATTAAGCAGAAATTAAAATCCCTTCGGTAGAATGGCCTCCCCCTCCGAAATGTGGTGGAAATTTTAGTTCCAGGTCTATGGCAATTGGCTTATCATGATGTGACATTGCATTGTATCAGACGCCTAGCACCAACATCGTGCTTGGATGGTGCGCACATGGTTTTACGTACGTCCTCATACATCTAACACTTGTCTACTTAAATGTTAACACTCACCAGGCTAGTGCTATTATTACCAACCGACTCATCCTTTTTATCTCAACTGAGAACTTCAGAGCGGCACTCTATAAGAGCTTCGCCATGGCCATTTGGCTGGCTCTAGCTGTCCAAATCATTATTATCCAGGGTAGGTATCTAGAGGTTCGACCCAGTAGAAGCGCAAGGGAAGCATGCAAATAGGTTTGCGGTGCAGGGTTAGCTAGATGGGCCACCACATTATCACCCTCCAACAGACATGCTCATTCCGTGAGCTTCAATCCGCCATTCCTTCCGGGATCATGAATACAATACATGCTTTATTCCACAACCCTGTCTTCATCACTCCACTGCAGTACTATGGCTACTGGTCTTCTCTTTTGTAACATTTCGAAACAATGTGGAGTTTGCCCCTATCTTATCGCAATTCGGAGAACATGAACTATCCCAGGCTCACGTAGCCGGAAGTATGGCAAGTTGTGTACCACCAACGATAATGATCCACGCAAGTCCTTCAGCTTGGGTAAAAATCTTCCAGTAGCTGACGCGATTTGGATCACTCCAATCCGAATTCAATGCTAGTCTTGTATGGATTACTAATTCACTCATCGACTTGGTGTTGTAAAGGATGTGTTGAATGTAAGTATTTAACTGCAAACTCGCAAGTCACTCCTCATCTCCAAATATCACAGCTTTTTCAAACGCCCAGTCTCGAATACGGTCAAAATTGCGACAAGTGTGCAATGTACTAAAGTCTGGCCAGTGCCCCTCGTATCCGTCATAATACTTGAACGTGTAGACCCCAACATCACTCCCACACATCAATGCTACCCGCAGGATTTCTATGCAGTGGTCTTGCAAGTATGTTAGTATAAAATGGCCCATAGTCATCCAGTCGTTGACTTACCTAGATGCCCTCTCAAGTCTTTGGGCTCCACCTCGATGTCTCCACCGTGTTGGGAGTAATATTCCTTGTAAGTGTCCTGCCGTAGGAGATTGAGGCAATGAAGTTGGTGAAAGACTTGTATGCCTGCACGGTAGCCCTCTTCGCCAGTTCTGGGGTCCTTGACGTTGAGGGAAGCAGGATCAAGCCCAAGACGATCAAGTTCATCCCTGGTGATCATCTGATCACCGACGTCATAGGTGATGTAGTCCCACGCCTTATCAACATCTGGCCCGTATCCGACATACTCGGTTGTGACCTGGGCAGGCGTCATATTGTACCGGGTGGTGTGGTACTCAATGGCTGACTCTGCCGGAGCTGCTGTATGTTAGTACGATATCACTTGAATGGAGGCGATTGAGACTTACAATACGGTGAGAACTGTCGAGTACAGGAAAGCGTTGAAGATTTGCCAAAGCGCATGCAGAAGGACAGAGCGAAGAGTGTAAGTGAAACCGACAACAGTAAGCCGTGACACAGCCAAATCAAATTGGGCGCGAGCCATGGAAACTGGTTAAGAGCTTTGTTTGGCCGGGTTCTCTCTTCGGATCGCGACAGTAGAATCTCCTTTTCCGATAATTGCTGCTCCTCATCAAGAGGAACTGACTGATAATTGCTGTCCATGCCGGCTAATGTTTATGGCAATAGCCTTCAAGATTGAAAGAAGAAAGATTACAGTCGCCAGCGACCGGGTAGAATGTAGTGAAATGAATGAAGGCTTTGTCGCCTCAAAGCGCTCCTCAACAGAGACTTCAAGTCGAAAGTAATAAAAGGAAGCGGAAGGATAATAAGTTAGACACGTTTATAAATAGGCGCTGCACTTCGGAGAAACGTGAGCCCATGTAACCATCATGAAGCGACCAGCGAACGAGAGCGCCAAGCTCAAACGCAGAAGAAGTTAGCACAGCAAGCAACAAGTTTCACAGACCAGGGGAGCAAGGGTTGCTGCAGTAAGATCGACAATATCTCGAGGTGTAAGGGTATGAGCTTGCTAACCGACATGTGGGGTGCAGCGTGTGCAACACCCCCTTCAATGCGGGGACAGGGTTTGCTGGAACGCGACCTAGGCTACATCCAAACAATCTATACGAGTTCGTCAATTTTTAGCACGAGTGTCGCATTTCGGGGCCTGTTAGGAGTTGTTTACAATCCGAAGCACTAGTATGGTTCATCCGCTCAGGGGTTCTCCAAATCTCGGGTAGTCAGAGCGCCAAGTCTCAAACAAGGGGGCATTAGTCGCTTAGCCTTCCCACCAATAACAATTGTTGGAAAACCAGCCAGCACTCATCTCTTCGTGATACTTGTCGGAAACGGAAAAGGGCTCCTGGAAGCCTCTAGTATACTACTAGTCTAGTTCCAGCGCCAATGCTACTATCCTTAGTCTCCAACAGCCAGACCTTACTTGGTGAACTCCGTACGGCCTTCAGTTACAGAGCGTACAGGACTCCTGGCCGGGACCAAGTTGCTCTTGGATTAGTCGAAGCGGAGATACGGCCGTATTCGGTCACCAACCACCTTGAGTCGCTCATTGTATCAACTTCGAGTTTGATGAGCACGCCGGAGAGCGTTCATTCGTAGAGATCGGCTAGTCGGCATCGCGAGATGCGGACGCTGTTGGTCACCCGACGCCCTAACTCCGTGAATCCTGTGTAGGCAGACAAGATCTTCAGTAACAGCTTGCATAGCATAACCAGTCTCAGGGGTTCACACTAGAAATCAACAGGAATCGTAGCTATCTGGCGGACATGATATAAAGGCCTCAAACCTGCTCAGTCATTCAGAACCCAATCTCACTATCTACTCATTACGCAGCTTCACTTGACTCAACTTTTATTTCTTCATTCTTTGGCTTCAGGGTCTTCCTTGTGCCAACTGAACTTTTTTGTATCTTCACTGCTGGCCAGTTTTATTTTTTCCATCTCCTCGATTTTCATCATGAAATTCTCTATTCTTTCCTCGACTGTCTTCGCTGCTTCGGCATTATCGTCGAGCATCACTCCCTCTGGTCTCATTGTTCGACACTTTGCGGTACATATCCTTTTCTCACAGCTTCACAGACTTTGCTCATGTTATTCACAGGCTCCGTTGGCTATAATGGCGATGCCCGCTGCTGGTCTTCCAGTTTTCAGGACCCTTGATACCAGGGAGGTTAGTCCAGTCTCAAATTAGAATACGTAGGTCTGTCATTAATGGGACCCAGCCTCATCATCAGGGCCAGCAAGCCAATAATGCCAATGCCAACAATGCCAACGCCAATGCCAACGCTAATGGCTGCAACAACAAACGGGATGAGGAGCTTGAAGCTCGGCATCATCAGGGGCAGCAAACTAATAACGCCAATGCCAACAATGCCAACGCCAATGCCAATGCCAACAACGCCAATGCCAACGCCAACGCTTGTAACAATAAACGGGACGAGCTTGAACCTCGACATCATCAGGGGCAGCAAACCAACAACGCAAATGCTAATGCCAACAACGCAAATGCTAATGCCAACAATGCCAACGCCAATGCTAACGCCAATTCTAACGCCAATGCCTGCAATAATAAGCGGGATGAGCAGCTTGAGGCTCGGCATCATCA